>CM060474.1:21977480-21997480 GCA_030544235.1 Lepturacanthus savala
TCACACAGGTTCTTCAAAGCCCGGTTAAGAACCGGCTGTCCAGTTGAAGACGTCTTACAAACTGGACACTCGCGTGTTGTTTTTTGTCTCCAACAGTTCTCCAGACAGACTTTACAGAAGCTGTGGCTACATGACAGAACAACAGGATCTGTAAAGATGTCACAACACACCGGACACAGGAGATCCTCCTCTAATCTGGAAGCCATTTAGTCTGAATGAAGCTGAAAACACAGCAGACAGAAGGATCAGTCATGGCTCCCACACTTTTACTTTCACTTTGACTCCAGCGTTTAGTCAAACTCACCCTCAGTGTGGAGTCAGCAGGTTGAAGCCTGTCACTCACAGGAACGTCTTGCTTTAGAGATGAGAAATAATCTGAAGGTCCAACGTCTGTTCTTCAGTCTTTAGAGGTGAGGTTTTACATATTTCATCGTCCGAACGCCACTTCCTGTTTTTCAGTCTTCAGAGACGAAGAATAATCTGTTTCCTCCTTCGTCTCCAGAGTCAGAAGAGAGGCGGAGCTCTGTCAGACTGACACACACGTCACAGTGTTTCATTCCAAAGGTTAAACACACACACACACACACACACACACACACACACACACACACACACACACACACACACACACACACACACACACACACACACACACACACACACACACACACACACACACACACACACACACACACACACACACACACACACACACACACACACACTTTGGTCTGATTACTGCTTGGCATTCTCTTGATGAACGACCATTTCAGGTAGAACCTGTTTTCATAGTTGTGTCTTATCAGGGTTATTATTATAAGGCTGGTTATTTAGAAGAAGAAACTTAAAGTTCTTAAAGTGATATATACATAAATGTTAAATTTGTTCTTAAAGCGATATACACATAAATGTTGCATCCGACCTTAAAGTGATATACACGTGAATTTTAAATTGTTCTTAAAGTGATATACACATAAATATACATGTAAATGTCACATCTGTTTTTGCAACACGCAACATTTACGTGTATATTTACATGTATATTTATGTGAAAGTGATATACACGTAAATGTCACATCTGTTCTTAAAGTGATATACACATAAAATTTTTGGTTAAAAAGTAAAAAAGAGAGAGAGAGAAAGCCTAAAATATTATAAAAAATACTACAAAAAATGACTTTAGAAATTTGTGAACTGAACATTGAACTCGTTAATTCTCTAATTTACCTTTAAAATCCCTTATAATAATTAAAGTATAGTCTACGGAGAACATGGAGGATTCATTTAGGGCAGATGACGTGTATCAGCCCCTCAACTTTATAACAGGAGAGAAATCTTTGGTGGAAAAACAGTAAAATGACGGAGAAATAAAGTGAAATGGATCCGTTCTGTGACCGAGCGTCAACCCTGTGGTAAAGTCTTCATTCGGAGTTTTATCCGCCTGGAACTTGACGTCATCCAGACGTTTCTGGAGATAGAAGGAGTTCTGATGCTGTGAAGGTAAAGAGATGCTGGTCCTGTGGTTCAGTCTGGAGTCAGAAATCAACCTCTGGCAGAATCTCATGCTGCTCCGTTGGGTTTGGTGTCAAAAAACGTCGCGTCGCTAGTTTCAATTTTGCGATTTTGGTAAAAATTCCATATTTCAGTGTTTGTTTAACTTGAGTTTGTAAGTTATTCAGCAGCCGTCAGCGTCTGTCGCAGCAGGAAACTTCCTGACGACCAGCTTTTATTATGAAATTCTTTTCTCCTGCATGAATCTGAACATGATCTTTATATCAGAAACACAAAGGACGCTTTAAAATCTCCACTTCAGCAGTTTATTTACTGGCGGTTACTTCTAATACATTTATAATCTAATTTATAGGACGTTTAGTTCATAGAAACATGGTGATATTTGACAATATTCTCTGAATTTTTTACTGATTAAAAGACAAAGTTCCCCTCGAAAAAACTATTTTAGTCTAATATTTTAATGACTTTTGAACATGGCCTCATTCAAATGGTGAAATTTGATGGAATTCTTGTAGTTTTTAATAAAAAAATATAATAATAATAATAATTTTGGAGTGATGATATTATAATAATATATATAATATTATTATTATTATATATTTATATATATTATTGTAGATAATTTTGCTCATTTCAAGTTTTCTTTTTCATTTTAGTCAATTTAATCATTTTTAAAGAAAATCTTTCTTAAAATCTTTTATTTTTATTTAAAAAAACTTTTTTTAATATATTTTTTCCCATTATTTATCTAATAATTATGACTTTTTATAATTTTTTTATTATTTTAGCTTATATTTTTATCATCTATTTAGTTTCCCTTGATTTTTGTCAATTTATTCTTTTTTTTAAAGATTTAAATTAACTCAAATCAGGGGTGAATAATATAATAATTTAATAAATAAGCCACATTTTCTGCTCGTGGGATAAAATAAAATCTATTCAATATTTGACTAATGTGAAATGAAACGTCCATATTTAATATCACAGTTCGATAACGCCTTATTTTTCGCTCCATAGTGATTTCTACATTTTTACCTGTTAATTTTCACTGTAAACTGTTGAATAAAATGAGAATAAAGGAAATAAAACGTCCGTGTTTCTGTTGACGAGGGAGGAAATAGATTAGTTTCAACCGGCTGATTTTTCATTAACATTAAAGGAAGAAGAAAGAAAAGACAGTGATTTATCACCAGTGGATTCTAGTTAATCTACTGGTTGTTGGGAGGATCCTCAGTAATGAACCAAAGAACTAATCAGGGAGGAAATTTGCTGCTTTGATTCCTTCATTTAAATGAATGTTTCATACGTGAGAAACGTGGTTTATTTACTGTTTGATGCTGAAACATCGACCTTCATCATCATGTTTCTGCTGCTGGACACTTAGAGTTTACATCCAAATCACTCAGCCATGGAACTCATTACTGTGTGTGTGTGTGTGTGTGTGTGTGTGTGTGTGTGTGTGTGTGTGTGTGTGTGTGTGTGTGTGTGTGTAGAATATGCTCTTTGACAGAAACTCATCAGTTCAGTCGCCATAAATAATCTACGGAAACAATCTAGAAAGATAAAGTTGTAAATGGATTCAGTGATTTATTACAGGGAGGAAACACGTTGACTCTGATGTTTAATAGAAAAGTAGTTCTAGTTAATTCTACACACACACACACACACACACACACACACACACACACACACACACACACACACACACACACACACACACACGCATCAGAAATAATAGAAGTTTACTTGTAGTGCCACATGTTGCCACCAGGGCGGCGACTAATATATCGATTATTCAGTCAAACGATTAAAATATGAGATAAAAACGTAAAAAAGTTATAAAAAGAAGTTAAGAAAAGGAGGTAAAAAGTCAGAATGATGAAATAAAAAGGAAAGAAATGCAAAAAAAAAGTTAATAAGATTAATAAGGAGAAGTATCTGTCCTTAAAGTGACATACACATAAATGTCACATCTGTCCTTAAAGTGACATACACATAAATGTCACATCTGTCCTTAAAGTGACATACAGATAAATGTCACATCTGTCCTTAAAGTGACATACACGTAAATGTCACATCTGTCCTTAAAGTGACATACACGTAAATGTCACATCTGTTCTTAAAGCTATAGACACATAAATGTCGCATCTGTCCTTAAAGTGACATACACATAAATACCACATCTGTCCTTAAAGTGACATACACATAAATGTCACATCTGTCCTTAAAGTGACATACACATAAATGTCACATCTGTCCTTAAAGCTATAGACACATGAATGTCACATCTGTCCTTAAAGCTATAGACACATAAATGTCACATCTGTCCTTAAAGTGACATACACGTAAATGTCACATCTGTCCTTAAAGTGACATACACATAAATATCACATCTGTCCTTAAAGTGACATACACATGAATGTCACATCTGTCCTTAAAGTGACATACACATGAATGTCACATCTGTCCTTAAAGTGACATACACATAAATGTCACATCTGTCCTTAAAGTGACATACACATAAATGTCACATCTGTCCTTAAAGTGACATACACATAAATGTCACATCTGTCCTTAAAGTGACATACACATAAATGTCACATCTGTCCTTAAAGTGACATACACATAAATGTCACATCTGTTCTTAAAGTGACATACACATAAATATCACATCTGTCCTTAAAGTGACATACACATGAATGTCACATCTGTCCTTAAAGTGACATACACATGAATGTCACATCTGTCCTTAAAGTGACATACAGATAAATGTCACATCTGTCCTTAAAGTGACATACACGTAAATGTCACATCTGTCCTTAAAGTGACATACACGTAAATGTCACATCTGTTCTTAAAGCTATAGACACATAAATGTCGCATCTGTCCTTAAAGTGACATACACATAAATACCACATCTGTCCTTAAAGTGACATACACATAAATGTCACATCTGTCCTTAAAGTGACATACACATAAATGTCACATCTGTCCTTAAAGCTATAGACACATGAATGTCACATCTGTCCTTAAAGCTATAGACACATAAATGTCACATCTGTCCTTAAAGTGACATACACGTAAATGTCACATCTGTCCTTAAAGTGACATACACATAAATATCACATCTGTCCTTAAAGTGACATACACATGAATGTCACATCTGTCCTTAAAGTGACATACACATGAATGTCACATCTGTCCTTAAAGTGACATACACATAAATGTCACATCTGTCCTTAAAGTGACATACACATAAATGTCACATCTGTCCTTAAAGTGACATACACATAAATGTCACATCTGTCCTTAAAGTGACATACACATAAATGTCACATCTGTCCTTAAAGTGACATACACATAAATGTCACATCTGTTCTTAAAGTGACATACACATAAATGTCACATCTGTCCTTAAAGCTATAGACACATAAATATCACATCTGTTCTTAAAGCTATAGACACATAAATATCACATCTGTTCTTAAAGTGACATACTCGTAAATGTCACATCTGTCCTTAAAGTGACATACACATAAATGTCACATCTGTCCTTAAAGTGACATACACATAAATGTCACATCTGTCCTTAAAGTGACATAAACATAAATGTCACATCTGTTCTTAAAGTGACAGACTCGTAAATGTCGCATCGGTTCTGAAAGGGTTAATCAGCTCATCGTTGCAGCTCCACTTTCCACCAAAGATCGATCATCTTAAAACTCTGAGGTCAAAGGTCAGGGCTCAGGTTGGTTCATCAGTAAAATTACAGGCGAGTCATTCTGCTCCTCAGCAGATCTGTCAGAGCAGGACGTCTCCTCAGCTTTAAGTGATTTTTCTTGTTCTCTGGCTCCTCTGGGCTCCAAGTATCTTATAATGACAGGTTGTATATGATTGTGATGATGGTGCTGGACTCTGCGTTTTCTGTTTTTTCTGGCCAGGCCTGTGTGTCCAGTCTGGTTCAATAACAGCATGAGAAGCTTTCAGAGTCTCAGCCGACACTGACTGATGTGTCTCCGCTCGGCTTTTCCCTTTTTCTCAGATGTAAATTACACATTTTTACATTTTAAGGATCGACGGTTTCCTCAGAGCAACAATTACATCCCGACGTCTTACAATTATACAAATCTATCTGAAATCTGAGTGGCTTCTAAATATAGAATATCAAAATCCTATCACGTTTTTAAATTGGTATTTTTTAATTTTGAACTCTGAGAACTCTCTATTTTCAAAGGATTATGGTTCTATCTGATGAGTAAAGAGATTAGACTTTTATGTTGATCTTGATTTAGTAATGAAATCTTTTTCTTAATTTAATCTTTTATTTTGTTTAAATAAAGTTGACCAAAAAACAAAACAAAAAAATTAAATAAGCTAAATTATCTGCCAGCGGAATAAGATAATTCTACTCAATATCTGACTAATTGTACCAAAAACATTTGGTTTTAAGGAAATTAAGGTCTAAATTTGACATGAAACATAAATGTCGCATCTGTCCTTAAAGTGACATAAATATAAATGTCGCATCTGTCCTTAAAGTGACATAAATATAAATGGCGCATCTGTCCTTAAAGTGACATACACGTAAATGTCGGATCTGTCCTTAAAGTGACATACACGTAAATATGACATCTGTTCTTAAAGTGACATACACATAAATGTCGCATCTGTCCTTAAAGTGACATACACATAAATGTCGCATCTGTCCTTAAAGTGGCATACGCATGAATGTCACATCTGTTCTTAAAGTGACATACACATAAATGTCGCATCTGTCCTTAAAGTGACATACGCATGAATGTCACATCTGTTCTTAAAGTGACATACACATAAATGTCACATCTGTCCTTAAAGTGACATACACATAAATGTCACATCTGTCCTTAAAGTGACATAAACATAAATGTTACATCTGTCCTTAAAGTGACATACACATAAATGTCACATCTGTTCTTAAAGTGACATAAACATAAATGTTACATCTGTCCTTAAAGTGACATACACATAAATGTCACATCTGTCCTTAAAGTGACATAAACATAAATGTTACATCTGTCCTTAAAGTGACATAAATATAATTGTCACATCTGGTCTTAAAGTGACATACACATGAATGTCACATCTGTCCTTAAAGTGACATACACATAAATGTCACATCTGTTCTTAAAGTGACATACACATGAATGTCACATCTGTCCTTAAAGTGACATACACATGAATGTCACATCTGTCCTTAAAGTGACATACACATAAATGTCACATCTGTCCTTAAAGTGACATACACATAAATGTCACATCTGTCCTTAAAGTGACATACACATGAATGTCACATCTGTCCTTAAAGTGACATACACATGAATGTCGCATCTGTCCTTAAAGTGACATACACATAAATATCACATCTGTTCTTAAAGTGACATACACATAAATATCACATCTGTCCTTAAAGTGACATACACATGTGGTTTGATGCTTTAATATAATATTTTTGCATTTCTGAATTATGGTCTTTAAATTTTAAAAATGCTAATGCTAAATAAATAATTTAAATTTAAGAAAACGAGAATAAAATGTTCTTTTAAACAATAAAAATTGACTAAAATCAAGATAATTCTACTCAAGACATTTTCACTTGTTTTTGCAGAACCACAATTTATTTTCCATATTTATAATTTAGCCACGTTGGTTTTTGTTCATTCTGAATGTTTCTCATATTCTCACATATTAAAGTCAGAGTAAGTTAAGTCACTGATATAATATCAGTAATCACTGCTAACGACTGTGCTGTGTAATTAAACTCAGTAGGATCCTGACTCCTTGTTGTAGATGATGATAAAAATCAACTTCACACAGAGTTCATCAAAGATAAAAATGACTTTATCACAGTTGGTGTTTTTATAATTGTATATAATTATTTTAATCTTAAAATTAAGTATTTCCTCTGCTGTGATGTGAAGTGTCTCAACAGTGACGTTAAACCAGTAACTAACAAGCTGAATTACTGGTGTTTTAATGAAAATTAAGGCTTTTTATTTGGTGATGTGTTGGTTAAATAGAGAAACAGCAACTACTGAGCAGAGAATACTTAATAAATGACAATTAAACTACAGCCAAGTCCATTTAAAGTGACCTCTCTGGAGGTAAAAAGCATGTTTCTCACTGTGTTGTGGTTTAATAATGAGGTGGTGATTCAACAATTAGTTGATTAATCGATTAGTTGCCATTTATTTTGATAATCCAATCATTTCATTACACCATTTTATGAACCAAACAACTAATTAATTAATCAAAAACTATCAAATTAATCCATAGTTTATACTCGATTCTGAGTAAATCTCTAATAAACTAATGTGTTTCTCTGGTGATGGATATGCTTTAATAGCTCAACTTTTTTAATTATCAGCTAAGAAATATCCTAATCTTTTTAAATTATAACATATATTTATAGTTCTTCTGTTTTATTCATCAATAATAATTGCATTGCTCAGATCTGGGAACAAAAAAAGCAGCTGAGATGGTCCAAAAATATCTAAAGGTATGTGGAAGAGGAAATGGAGGCCATCTTAACCTGATTTAGCTCCCAATAGGGCACTTTAGCATGTGTTTTAGCTCCCAAGTAAAAGGTCCCATTTTAGCTTCCAAGAGGGCACTTTAGCATACATTATAGCTCTCAAGATGACATTTTAGCATGTGTTTTAAGTCCCAAAAAGGGTATTCTAACATGCTTCTAGCTCTCAAGAGGGCACTCTAACATTTTAGCTACCAAAAGGGCACTTTAACATGTGTTTTAGCCTCAGGGAAGGTGCTTTAACATGTTTTTTAGCTCCCAAAAGGGCACTTTAGCACATGTTTTAGCCCCCAAGAGGGCACTTTAGCAATGTTTTCACTCCCATGAGGGCAGTTTAGCATGTTTTAGCTCTCAAGAGGGCATTTTAGCATGCTTTTTATCTCCTAATAGGACACTTTAGTATGTGTTTTAGGTCCTAAGTTTTCGCTTTAACATATTTTAGCTCCATAGAGGGCACTTTAACATGCTTTTTAGCTCCTAACCTAATAGCACAGGAATCTGAATTGAATCCACAAACAATCTTTGAGGCCAAAAGTGAAAGGAAACGAGCCTGTCGGTGTGTCAGCGGCTGTTTATTCATGCTAACTCGTGTTGTCTGAGTGATTGAGCGTGAGCTCGCGTGTTGGACGTGTGAAGCCGTCACTCAAAGTGAGTCAGGCTGATATCCACCAGAGATCAACACTAAACAGCTGCAACCAGACACACTCACCAAACCTCACACGAAGAGAAAAGGCAGAGGTAGAGAAACAAAAAGAGGGAAGCTGTGAGAGGAATAAACAGAGAGAGAACAAAAAAAGGTTAATGGACGAGTTCAATGAGGCTTTAGAGCGGCGGCCTGGTCACTTCAGAACAGAGTATCAGCGTAACACTTGAGGGAGAGTGAGAAAAAGCCGAGATGGAGATAGAAAGAGCGACAGTCAACGAGCTGTTAGCATGTTAGCACTTGAGGACGTGAGAAGTATGAGTCATACCAGGGAGATATGGGAAGAGAGTGATCCAGGACGTATGGAGGAGAGAATTCCTGCTGTCAGCTACAGTTTGGTAGGTGTTAGGATGAATGGATCTCGGTGGCACGTTCAGATTTTAACTCAAATTGAATCGTAGGCAGCTATGAAGACGTCCAGACTAGTAGGACCTAGACAGTGGAGTTAGACCCAGGTGTTTAAACTCTGTAGGTGAGTTCACCAAAGTACCTGTGAAGGTCCTGGTTTCAGTGGACCATTGCTGGTATCTCATGTGAACAAAAGTCCTCAAGGTCTTGTGACAACTTAACCTCAGACAACTTTCAATGAACGTCGTTCTTAAGAGGTCACAAGACCTTATCGTCAATTGTCCACTAGGAGGTAACCCGACCTTAACGTCCATTGTTCTCCATGCGTCACCTGAACCCTACGACTGTCGATCACCTGAGATTCCAACGATGGTCCAGTGAAACCAGGACTTTCACAGGTGCTTTGTTAAACACACCCACAGAGGTTAAATACCCGGGTCTAACTCCACTCTCTTGGTCAGACGAGTCCAGACTAGTGAGACAGAAACACCCTCAGAGGTTAGATTAACCTCAGAGATCTCTCCCCAAAATAAACAGGGATTAAAACCAGTAAAAACACCAATAACACATTAAAAACCTGTGTTTTTCCAACGCTGTTCCATGCTGATACCCAAGCTAACGCTAATGTTTACTCAGCTTTTTACTCTGAGTAAACATTAGCTTACTCAGAGTAAGCTAAACTTAAGATCCAGATGTCTGATGGCTAAAATCCTTCACACAGTTAAAGACAACGATAAAAACAACGATATTTATCAAAGATGTCATCATTTTGGGATATTTTAATCCAGAAATTGTTGGTGCAACCAATGAGAACGTTGGAAGCACCATTGGAACAGAGAATATGTAGCTTTGGTTCAAGGTGATTTTAAAGATTTCTATAAGAAACAAGGCTTCTTTTTCCAAAGACGAAGTCAAGTATCCTTCCACTGGTTGGTAAACATCCAACCTTTAACCTTTAACAACCTTTAAATATGTTAATAGCATTGTTCAAAAAATTGTGGATTGATAAGACACGCTAGTGATGGACGTTAAACGCGGTTCCTTAAACGTTTTCTGAGATTCGGCCGTAAGA
Organism: Lepturacanthus savala; assembly: GCA_030544235.1. NCBI lineage: Eukaryota > Metazoa > Chordata > Actinopteri > Scombriformes > Trichiuridae > Lepturacanthus > Lepturacanthus savala. Next base: position 21,987,684 of record CM060474.1, read on the forward strand.
GGAGGATTAAGTAAAGGTACAACTATGACTGGAACAGGCAGATAACAGGAAGTGATTCATGGCACATGTGTCCACTGATAAAACAAAAGTCCCTCTCTCTCTCTCTCTCTCTCTCTCTCTCTCTCTCTCTAACCACCACAGCTGTTGAAACACTTCCCTCCTTATCGCCCATTGACCTGATAAAAGAATCAAAAAGGGGCAACTCAAGGTCGAACCAGTTTCCCTCCTTAATTCTGCTTCTCTGACTCCTTTCTCTTCTTCTATGAGATTAAAGTTTAGCTTTTTAACCTGATAAAATCCAAGGAGACCCAATATGGGGGCAGTGCAAGGCATTCCTGTATCAAATTATTGAGAAAAGTCTCAGCTACAACAATAAATACAGTATTTTTATCAGTTTGGTTCATGAAAAAGGTCAAATGGCACCAAATAGATGTTCGCCTGGTTACAACGGTTCTAAAAAACCCTCTAAAACGTCACTGGTCCAAGTTCCATGCATCTATCTTGGCATAAATACTCATAATACATTGGACGACTGATTCCTGGTTTGTTTAGGCTAATAACTAATCACTGTAAAAGAGGATTTTTGTTAGAATCAGAGGTTATATTTTAGATTTTCTGCAGTCACCTCGTGTTGTAGATTTCTTTTGACACCAGATTTATGTACAAAGGCCTTGTGGTTGCAGAGATTTTCCATATTTATCGTGTCATTTCAAGCAGGAAACATGGAAAATAGACCTGGAGCTTGAAAGGTTAGCATTGATTCAGTTCCTTTGACTGCTGGGTGGTTTCAATTTGTTTCCATCAGTTTTACGCGGTCACTAAAATCCCTGAGAAATCACATTTCTCTCAGAGCCAATTAACGTCTCTATCTTTATTTTTTGCTTATTCATCATCATAAACCTGAAAGGACTCTGGATCTTTCGATTCCTTGACTCCTCGCTGATTGTAATCTTGAACGCGTCAACGTTAAACAGCCGAAACGGCAGCAGAGCATGTTTCTGTTCTACCTGGCGTCGACTCTTCATCTCGTTTTATCTGTCACCGTCTGCGGTTTGTTTGAGAAAAGACACAACCCGACTCTCTTTGGCTCCGTGATTGGGGGGGGGGGGGGAGTCTGGATGATTGGGGCATCAATCACCTCGGCCTCGGTCGGAGGCATTCCTGCAGGAAATATTAGGTGATTCAATATTACTCTGCCCTCATTATCTGCTATTATGCCGGGGAGGAAAAGGAACACATTCGGCCTGACTCTGCGGCCCCAAATCCCGTCTGGGCCTTAGATGAGGAAGTAATCGCTCCACAACATCGTCTGAGCATTTTCAACGAGAACGAGGGCAGAAAACCACCGAATCTGGACCCGAGTAGAGTTTGATAGTTGCTTTCAGCTGTTCTTTTTGCCCCAAAATCACCCTTGACATTCAATATACATTTCTTTCCTCTGATTTCTACTTGTGCACCAAACATACGGAGCTACCTGGCCTGGATTCCATCTTCAACTCTTGGTATTTGCAGAAAACGTAGAAGATTTTTAACCTTCGTGTTGGGTTCTAGGTCAAATCTGACCAACGTGGATTATTTTAACAGATTCATCCATGACTTTAACATGAAACGAACACATCATTAATCTACTGATCTACTTTAGACTTATCAGGTCACGCCTCTGTTTTAAAGCAGCTCATTTATATCTAGATGCCACGGTTCTTTCACATTTGTCCTACTGCATCTCTGCCTGAGGCCGAGCCACTGACTCAGCTACCAGACCTATTCTCACTTTACAAACGGGCTTTAAAAGCCTTAGATCAGAAACCACAAAAATGGCACCATGGCAAAGTCATTGAAAAATAAGATTTGTTGACGTGTTCCTATCTTAAACCTTCCTAAAAGCTGTTTTTTAGTGTTTAAATGGACTGGCCCCACAAGTGATGTCTCAGATCTTCAAAAAGACCAGGCTGAACTGTAAAAACACCATCAATCAGGACATTTTAATCAATATATTAGAAGAGAATGGCTTTTAATTGGGTTATTTAAGTTATTTCAGTAAGAGGCAACAGTTTCGAAGCTGTGAGACCATATTTCATCATATCTGGCGTCCCCCAGGGGTCAATGTTGGGTCCTTGCATATTAATGATTTATGTAAGGTATCAATGTTACAGATGGACAGAAATACGGTTATTTGGTAAATGTAGGGTGAAGGTTCAGATAGACAGAGTTCATATTAAAAGGGTTCCTGAAAATAAATTCCTTGATGTCACAATAGATGAAAATATCAGCTGGAAATCTCATATGAAGCATGCGCAAAGTAAACTTTTCTACAGTTTTCTACATTAAATAAAGCAAAGCATTTTCTGCATCATAAATCACTCCACATTCTTTGCTGTTCACATGTATTTTAATATTAATATGGCTGTGCAGAGGTCTGGGGCAGCAACTGCAGGAGTTCACTGATCGTCCTCCAAAAAAGAGAAATAAGAATCGTTCACAGTGTCAGATATCTGGATCACGCAAACACGTTATTTTCAAATCAAAATGGTTATAATTTCTAGATCTGGTCAGTGGCTGACAGAGGATAAGGATAAAAAAAAGGTTTTACACATGTTTTCGTCCCTAAAAAACACTTTAGCGTGCATTTTGGTTGCCACAAGGGCACTTTAGGGCATGTTTTGGCTCCTAGAGGGCACCTTAGCAAACTTGTTAGCTCTTAAGAGGCATTTTTGCATGGGTTTTGGCTCCTAGAGGGCACTTTAGCATACATTTTAGCTCCCAAAGGGCAATTTAACACACATTTTTGTTCCTAGAGGCATTTTAGGACACATTTTTAGCACTTTAGGGCATGTTTTGGCTCCTAGAGGGCACTTTAGCAAACTTGTTAGCTCCCAAGAGGCATTTTTGCATGGGTTTTGGCTCCTAGAGGGCACTTTAGCACACTTTTTAGCTCCCAAAGGACAATTTAACAGACATTTTGGTTCCTAGAGGGCATTTTAGGACACATTTTTAGTACAGTAAAGTGCCCTTGTGGCAGCCAAAATACACTTAGTGCATTTTGGTTGCCACAAGGATACTTTAGGGCATGTTTTGGCTCCTAGAGGGCGCTTTAGAAAAGTTTTTAGCTGTCAAGAGAGCATTTTAGGAAGTTGTTTAGCTCCTAGAGGGCACTTTAGCACACTTTTTAGCTCCCAAAGGACAATTTAACAGACATTTTGGTTCCTAGAGGGCATTTTAGGACACATTTTTAGTCAGTAAAGTGCCCTTGTGGCTGCCACAAGGGCACTTTAGGGCATGTTGTGGCTCCTAGAGGGCACTTTAGCAAACTTTTTAGCTGTCAAGAGAGCATTTTAGGAAGTTGTTTAGCTCCTAGAGGGCACTTTAGCACACTTTTTAGCTCCCAAAGGACAATTTAACAGACATTTTGGTTCCTAGAGGGCATTTTAGGACACATTTTTAGTCAGTAAAGTGCCCTTGTTGCTACAAGGGCACTTTAGGGCATGTTTTGGCTCCTAGAGGGCACTTTAGCAAACTTGTTAGCTCCCAAGAGGCATTTTTGCATGGGTTTTGGCTCCTAGAGGGCACTTTAGCATACTTTTTAGCGCCCAAAGGGCAATTTAACACACCTTTTAGTTCCTAGAGGGCATTTTAGGACACATTTTTAGCACAATTTGGCCTCCTGCCACTGGTATGCACAGGGGAATCCCTTATTTTAATAATAAATCCTTTATTTCAAACAGAAAACATATTGTTCAAAGCTAAAAATATCACACAGAGTTTTCTGTGATCGGGAAAGGATTTAAAACCTAAGGGTTTAAAACCTAAGGGGAAACAAAGATTTAATTTTATGGCCAATGTGCTTTATACCGTTAACTTTAAATTTTACTCTTGTGCAATTTCCTCTTTGGCTGCTGCTGCAAAACATGTGTATTTGTGTTTTATTTCCCTGAAACAATCAAAAAAAGCTTTTACTCCTATAAATTTCTCCCATTTTCTCATCTTCCTGTGTACTGAGATGCTCTCATGCAACAAGTTACAGACTTGCAGTAAAATGAATTCACAAAACAAGCCCTCGAGATACTGAAATCCAGCCGACACCTTTAAAATACAGAATTTGATGCCCGGATCTCATGGTGAGTTACTGATAGACACCAAATAAACATCAATAAACACAAACACTTTTCCTTATTTCTCCTGAGGCGTCTCAGAAATAAATTAAAGGTGTGAACGCTCCAGAGGTGAATAAATACACTCGCTAAGAAACATTTCAGCTCAGTCGGTTCACTGCAGTTTCAGCTATTTCAACAATGACGACGAAATCTATTCTATTCAATTGTTGTTAAGATTAAATCAGGGAAATCATGAAATCTATAGATCGTAAAAAGGTTTTGACACAATCAACCATGATAATTTAACCAATAACTGGAAGGAGAATAGGTTTTAAAGGGGTGAAAAGATATTTAAGTAGTTTGTGAAGCTGTGAGACAATATTTAATTATGTGTGGCGTCCCCCAGGGATCAATGTTGGGTCCTAAACTGTTTTTAGCTCATTAATGATTCATGTAAAGTATCAAATGTTTTGAAAATGGACAAAAAATATTTTTTCTCCTCGGTATCAACTTAGAACTTTTAGAAGAGATCAAATCAGAATTGAGCAAATTAAAAATGTGGTTTGACAAACAAATTATCATTAAATTTAAACAATAAGCAACAACAGAAAAAAAAAGCTTCTGACAGCATCAACCATGACAATTTAACCAATAACTGGAAGGAGAATAGTTTTTAAATGGGTGAAAAGATATTTAAGTAAGAGGCAACAGTTTGTGAAGCAGCGAGACAACATTTAATCATGTCTGGCGTCCCCCAGGGATCAATGTTGGGTCCTAAACTGTTTTTAGCTCATTAATGATTTATGTAAAGTATCAAATGTTTTGAAGATAGACACAAACTCCATAGATCATAAAACGGTTTTGACACAATCAACCATGACAATTTAATCAATGAACTGGAAGGAGAATAGTTTTTAAATGGGTGAAAAGATATTTAAGTAGTTTGTGAAGCTGTGAGACAGTATTTCATTATGTCTGGCGTCCCCCAGGGGTCCATGTTGGGTCCTAAACTGTTTATTTAGCTCATTATGTAAGGTATCAAATGTTTTGAAGATAGATACAAATATTTTTTCTTCTGAAAACAACTTGGAACTCTTTGAAAAGATCAATTCACAATTGAGAAAATTAAAAAAAAGAAGCTGTGAGACCATATTTCATTATGTGTGGCGTCCCCCAGGGGTCAATGTTGGGTCCTAAACTGTTTATTTTGCACATTAATGATATATGTAAGGTATCAAATGTTTTGAAGATAGACAGCAATGTTTTTCTTCTGGAAACAACTTGGAAAATTAAAAAAAGAAGCTGTGAGACCATATTTCATTATGTGTGGCGTCCCCCAGGGGTCAATGTTGGGTCCTCATCTTTTAATTCGCCTAAAGCGTCTCAGGTTATTCTGAGCCACCTGAGACTCAAATGAAGAAACAAATTAAACCAGAGATGAATAAACACTTCAAGTAAGAAACACACTCACATTTTCAACTCACGTTGAGTCCGAAACGATTTGAGCAGCCGTGAAGTAGGAAGCGTGAGTAATGACAGATAAACCGACCATAGTCAGGAGTCGGAGAAAGACGAGTGTAACAGGATGTAGCCTGCAGCCACACACACACACACACACACACACACACACACACACACACACACACACACACACACACACACACACACACACACACACACACACACACACACACACACACACACACACACACACCACACACAGTGATGAGGACATGTCTAGGGGTCAGTCATCGATGTGTAATGAGTTTGCTGCCCCCCGGTGCTTTCTGAACGGAGCAGTTCTCATTAATATTAATGACAAATTACTGCTGGTTGCATCCTCAAGTGTGTGTGTGTGTGTGTGTGTGTGTGTGTGTGTGTGTGTGTGTGTGTGTGTGTGTGTGTGTGTGTGTGTGTGTGTGTGGTCTATAGAGTCTAACCTACAGATGTAGTAATTATTCAAACTGCTCCATCTCTGATGTCTAGTTCATTTTTAACCCATTAAAGTTTAATCTGATGAATTTATGTGAATTCTGTGACTTTACAGAGTTTAAAGCTTCTTTAACTTTGTTAAAATCCCCAAAAAACATGATCCAGCATCGAGTTTTCACCATAAATCACAGTAATGAACCTCAGTTACAGTAAATTAAGTGTTTTTATCTGTAGTAAAACATAATATTGTCTCTATAACAGCAACATGAATAGACTCTGACTCTTCTAACATGTTGATTTATTTGGATTTTATGACTTTTATCTCATATTTTTGACTTTTATTGCATATTTCTGACTTTTTTATCTCATGTTTCTTAGTTTTTTATATTTTGTTTTTACTCTTCTTCATTCTTTTATCATATTTTATACTTTTATCACATATTTTGGACTTTTATTTTGATATTCCTCACCTTTTATAGAATATTTTAGACCATGTTTCTTAGATTTTTATCATTCTTTCTTACTTTTATCTCATATTTGTCACTTTTTATCACATATTTCTTAGTTTTTTATATTTTGTTTTTGAATTTCTCATATTTTGGACTTTTATTTTCATATTCCTCACTTTTTGTAGCATATTTTTTAGTTTTTTATGTGAAGTTTCTTATTTTTTTATCATTATTTTCTACTTTTATCTCATATTTTTGACTTTTATTGCATATTTCTGACTTTTTTATCTCATGTTTCTTAGTTTTTTTATATTTTATTTTTACTCTTCTCATATTTTGGACTTTTATTTTGATATTCCTCACTTTTTATAGCATATTTTGGACTTTTATTTTGATATTCCTCACTTTTTATAGCATATTTTGGACATTTATTTTGATATTCCTCACTTTTTATAGCATATTTTGGACTTTTATTTTGATATTCCTCACTTTTTATAGCATATTTTGGACTTTTATTTTGATATTCCTCACTTTTATAGCATATTTTGGACTTTTATCGCATATTTCTTAGTTTTTATATTTTATATTATATATTATTATATGTTTTTCAATTTCTCATATTTTGGGCTTTTATTTTGATATTCCTCAATTTTTATGTCATGTTTCTTAGTTTTTTATCATTATTTTTGACTTTTATCACATAATTCTTACTTTTTATAATTTATTTCTGACTTTTTATCTCATGTTTCTTAGTTTTTTTATATTTTATTTTTACTCTTCTCATATTCTGGACTTTTATTTTGATATTCCTCACTTTTTATAGCATATTTTTTAGTTTTTTATGTCATGTTTCTTTGTTTTTTATCATTATTTTTGACTTTTATCTCATGTTTTTTACTTTTATTGCATATTTCTGACTTTTTGTCTCATGTTTTTTTTAGATTTTTATATTTTGTTTTTACTCTTTTCATATTTTGGACTTTTATTTTGATATTCCTCACTTTTTATAGCATATTTCAGATTTTTTTATCATTATTTTTTTATTTTATCTCCAAACCAAAGCATCAAAACATTTTCTGTCAGTTTGATCAGAAACTTGAATTAAATCTCATTTATTATCAGTTAATTTGCAGCATTAATTCCTAGAGGATGAGGTGCAGAGACATTAGAAGATGCATTTCCAGGATTCATTCTTCTTCTTCTCTGGTTTTAATTGTCTGAGCTGCTGGAACTTCCTCTGCAGCCAAACATCCGCTGCTCTTTACGAGGGAACCTTGAGAACATGGAGCTGATTGAATCTTTATTGTGTTTGGACATAAAAGGAGAACAGGAAGAAAACGTGTAGAGCTGAACGGAGCCGTGAATCCGGCTGATCCAAACTAAATAAACGGATCCTGGACGTTGATTTTGTGCAGGTTTCAGATACAGAGACACACGATCCTCAGTTTGTCTAAACACAACCAGACTTTCATCTCGTTCACTCAATCCCAGCACAATTAGAGAAAAATCACTGAACCCCAAAGAGGAAAGTCTGGGGAGACAGAAAAATGGAAACCCACTAAAAAAACCTCAGAGCAGAATTAGCTGGTTCCCAACGTGTGGTCCGGGGACCCTGAGGAGGACGCCAGACAAAATGAGAATCATTTATTTTCATATTAAATTCATCCTAAAGTAAAGCAGGAGCATTTATATGGAGGTCTGCCAGCGTTAGAATAAAATAATTAATTAATTACAGTATTACATTTCTTATTAACATTTATTTTTATTTATTTTTATGTTATTATTTTCCCTTTGCACATGAATGTATTTAATTTCTAATTTAATTTTTTTTAATTTTATATATTGAGGAAAAAATGCAGAGATAAGACACAAATAGGATAAATACATAAATATGAATGTAAATATATAAGAAAATAAAAAATATATATATGTTAAATATTGTTGAAATATCACAAAAAATAAATATTAATGTGAATATAAAAAATTAAATAAATAAAATCAAATTTAAAAAATTTAAAATATCAATAAAAAATAATTTTAAATTTTTCCTGTTTTCTAAACACATGGACTTATTTAATGATGCTACGATTCATTTTATTAAATTTTTCCTTCCTACCTGTTTGGCGCGTAGATCAGACCTGCAGGGCGTGGCAGGGCTAGCGCTGTTGCTAGCGGCGGGGCTAGCGGCTAGGCTAGTAGCAAGGCTAGTAGCAAGGCTAGCGGTCGGGCTAGCGGTCGGGCTAACAGGGGCGCTACGACTCCCCCCGGGCAGCATGGCACGCACTGATGCTAACCACTTCATGGTGACGTGTTAGCACCAATAAAATATTAATAGATTTAAAAAATTAGCAGTGAAACTGGCAGCTACGCTACGACTGACGCTAACGCTGCAGAGGTTCTGATGCAGGTTTGAGTCCATCAGGGGTTTTGGGGTGAGGGGAGTGTCTGCTCACACACACACTAATCCAACATGCACACACACTCTAATCCATCGTGCACGCTTACAGTACACACACACACACACACACACACACACACACACACACACACACACACACACACACACACCTCCCCCTGCTCCCACTACCCTACTGACACACAACCCTCCATCACCATCTGTCACTTTCCCTGTTACTTCAGCCTGAAGTTGGATTAGACACACACACACACACACACACACACACACACACACACACACACACACACACACACACACACACACACACACACACACACACACACACTTCATGATCACTTCATGCTGGATTTTAGATTTTAGATTAATTTGTTGGTGGAATGAATCAAACATAAAATAAATACAGGATATAAAACATTAACCTGCTCCGACACTAAATAAAGTATTTTTTATCTGCAGTAAAACACGATTTTAGATTATTTTTTCTAATATTCTAACTCTATTTTCTCTATAACAGCAACATAAATAGATTCTGACTCGTCTTCATCTCCTCACATGTTGATTTATTGGGATTTTCTCACTTTTTATCTAATATTTCTTATTTATTTGGCTTTTTTTTTATCCTTTATATATATTTTAAGGTCATTCTTCTTGATATTCTACCTAAAACAATTTCAACTTATTAATATATCATTCATTTTAAAGTGGAATAACTGAGACATCATTATTGAAATTGCACCTTTTTTTCCTGATGTCGTCTCCTGTTTTGTAAATTAAAGGTGAATTAATTGTGTGAATATTTACAACTTTATTTCTTTAAAGAGGGAGACGGAAGAAAAGTGTAGACATATTTAACCATATGGTCATTTTTACTGGTGAAATCTGTTTTTTGCAATAAATTCCTACATT
>CM060474.1:22002480-22032480 GCA_030544235.1 Lepturacanthus savala
TGACTCAGATGGTTGTTTCTATGCACAAATAACACGAAAATTATGGTCTTGAAGTTGTTTCTCATTGACTGACCATGCACGAACCAATCGAGGCATGAGGTCAGGAGATAGCAGCTGGAAAAGGGAAGTTCAACCTAGGAAAGTGGGTTTGGTGGACAGGAGAGACCCAATGGAAATTTACTATGACGAGACCATCAAATCAACAACTTACAAATCGGGCATAACATTTTTGCAAATAAGACTGAAAAAGGGTATGTGCCTTAAAGGTTAAAGGAGAAGCAAAAGAACAAAAGAGAATGGCTGCATCCAAACCGGCAACTACCTGCCGAGGTAGGAATCCACTATCTACAACGTCTGAATCATGGACTTCTGTTGCAGTTTGTACATTTTAACCCTCACGCTTCCATTCAAATACCTTTATGGCAGAAATAATCATGAACTAACTGTAATAAAATCAAATTCTAAACTCTTTCCTGCTCAAAACGACCAAACATTCGATCATTTTCAGGATTTTAACCACTTTAAATGCCAGTTTTTTTTTTTGGCAAGAACACAAAAACTGCATTATTTTCCATATAATAGATGGTAGGAGGATGGGGCTTTGATGGTGATTACAGCCTTGGATATGTCAAATATTAACAAGAAATCTATTTGATTGCGTTGGTATTTTTTATGGAGTTCCAGATTCTCCCTCTGGACGTTTCCATTGACTCCATTATAACCACGATCATTACAGTATAAAACCATGAATTCTGATATGTCAGCATTTAATATTTGACATTTTTACTGTATTTGACCAGATTAAACCAATAACCCTTCGTAGGTTGTGTTACGAGACCATAATTGTTGCTTTATTTACACAAATAAACTAGACTTGTAGTCAAGACCGCCTAAACCGAGACCAAGACACTACCAACACCAAAGAGCATCAAGACCAAGACCAAGACCACATCAAGACCAAGACCAGTTGAGAAACCACTCAAGTAGAAACCTGACCACCGCTGAATTTGTAGGCTGATGCATGAAATTCTTGTATTTTTGACAAGAGTTTCTGAAAGAAAATGCCCGAGGAGGCGATGAGGGTTAAATCCTCCACAAACTCAGAGAAAACTCTGCAAGCACATGTGAAAATTTCCATGAATCAGGATATCAAATTCACACACACTGTAATATTCCCAGAGAGAAACACCTCTGGGATGAGGGCGAGACGTTAGAGAAACAGGCCGATGGCCAGCAGGTTGCCGGTTAAACCAGCAAAAACACTGTGGCCGTGAAATAGAAGAAGAGTCGCTTCCCTGACTTCTACTCACTCGGTCAACATTCCTTAAATACACACAAGTTATGAAAATACAGAAGGAAAAAAATAACACACTGATTTCTTTCATCTCCTTAAGTGGCTGCTGAGCACAACACAGTCCCAGAATAGATCTGGGTAACGACTCCCCACGCTGCCTGAATAATTTATCCCTACTTTTTTCCCCCTAGAATCAGGCTGGGACGTTTCTGCCAAAAATAAAATCTCTAGTAAACAAGTCTTTCATATGTTTAAAAAAAAAAAAAAAACAGAAAAAGAGAGAGAACAAGTGGGCATTACAGGGTAGAGATGCCGCCTTCCTGCATTTTTGGCAACCAGACGTCTGGTTTATGACGAGGTCACAAGGTACAGGCCTCGTTAGGACTGATACAGGACGGTTTGTTCTATATGTGGCGGCTGGATTTGTAAAAAAAAAGAAAAACTCAACCGGATTTGCAGGAAACGAGTGAGAATTCTTCACATTCACAGGAGAAGGTGCGAGTATCAACCTACGAAACCACGAGAACGTGCTTTTAGAGCTTCGGGCCAATGGGTGACACAGAAATGTCAAAGCGGAAGATGAACAACACGATTTCATTGTTCCGCTGCCAACCTGGACCACAGCCAGGTCTCGTTTTATCGCTGATAAACTGCTTCGATTGTAAATCTGGTCAATTACAAAAGGGAGTGGAATTCAACTGGAATCAGGAGAAGGTGGCGAGACATGATGAGACTGAGACTTTTACACCACAAAACTCAAAGGTTGTCACCTTAATTACACATTTATTTCCAAAATCCACTGCATTAGTTCTTTTTTCATGTAAATGTTTGCATCCTAATAAGTTCTGTTGATTCTTACATGTGTTTTTTTCCTGTGTGATTACTGCGTTATTCTCTATAGTAACTGTGAAAGGTCCTGTAAGGAACCAATTGTGTTTCTATGGTTGTTTCTTCTTATATTACACAACTTTCTCCCCTATTGTACGTCTATGGCAGCCCAGAATAGAACCATATGGTCAAAAATTGTGAAATTTGGTACACTGACTGGGGACAGTCCCTGGATTAATGTCACCAAGTTTCATGTTGGTAGCTCAAACACTCCAGCGCCACCAAAAGGTCAAATTTGGACATGCTAGATAGATCTTCCGCCATTTTGGATTTTGTCAAATTTGAAAGAAAAGTTTCACAGGTCTCAACTTTTGACCAATTTTCAAGAAGGTTGTTATATAGGACGTATGGACCAAGCTGCACAAAAATGCTAAAAAAGATTTTTTCTGTTCATCATCATTTGAGCGGGACAGCCAAAGTCGGAATTAGTAGGAAACACGCCAAACAGGAAGTGAGTTAATCTCTCGGCAACCCTTTGATGTAACGCAACCAAATTCTGTGGTACTATATTACATAATTTCCCAAGTGTACACACCAAATTTGGTGCAATTTGGCCAATGTGTGGTCAAACTGTGGGTTTTCCCATTCATAGTCATTGCCAAGTATTCAGCCGCCATATTGGATTGTACCAAAAATACCAAAGCTTTTCCACTGGCCACGTATTTTGATCAAACGCCACAAAAACAGGAAGTGGCCTTTTATCTCAGCCAAACTTTGTCTTGAAACTTCTTGTGTCTGTTAATGATCATCATCGTTTGCAGCTATATTTTACATTTCTCTTCAGTTTTATTTGAAGTTTTGATATCACTAGAAAGATGTAGAAAACACTTTTAACTTCTAACTTTATGACCCTGGATCAGTATCAGTCAGCCTGTATCACATATGGCTCATATTTTCCCTGGACATCAACTTCTGAACACTGTAATATTCATATTAAAACTTCATCTTCACATTTTAGACGTTTAAAAGAATCACCTTTGCCCAATAAATTCAGATTATAATGAACAAATCCGCATTATTATTAAGCCTGTAGATGTATTATATAAGAAACAACATCAGAGGTAAATACTTTAGGCTTCTTGTCTTATAATTATGATAATTATTCTTTTCTGTTTTACGTTCATTTTATAGCCTATTGCTGCAGGATTATGGGTCATTTTCAAGGTCTGGTGGATTCTGCAGAAAGTCTTGCTGCTTGAGGCCTCTTGTGGGTTTCATGAATTGTGGGTTTGGAGATTTCCTGAGAATGTGGTGAAGAACTTTCTCTGAACAACATTTCTTACCTAAAAGATAGTTTATTTTCTTAAATTGTGCATATTTGTTCAATAAAAAACATGTGTTTTAGCTCGTGTGTGACTAATGTCTTTAAAAAGTTGCATTTAGCTAAGGTGTAATTCCAGGTTTTGCTGTTTAACAGTGAACCGGAGCAGAAAGAATGATGTTTGCTTCATAAAACTACAAATAAATCTAATTAGAGGTTTCACAACTTCAAATATAACACAGGAAAATGTCAAATACGGGACCTTTAAGGCACAGTTTCTGAATCAAATCACACGTTGACCTTCTTATAATAAAGGAAAGATATTAAAATCTTCCCTTTCTGCCACATGGGACCTTTAAATATACAAATTCCTGCTCAGAGACATGAATGCTTGGCTGGTTTTCTTCTATACCAGGAATTAGACAGCCTCTCCTTGTGTATCACAGTCTAATTAATCATTGTGTAGCCTGAGAATTCAATTATTGTTCAGCTTGTCACTTCATTCGCCTGTTTGTTCCAGGCATATATAGTGCTTTGCTGCAGAAAAGGGCACTTTAACACACATTTAGCTCCTAAGAGGGCACTTTTGGCTCGTAGAGAGCACTTTACCACAAAGTTTGGCTCCTAGAGGGCACTTTAGCACATATTTTGGCTACTAGAAGACACTTTAGTACATGTTTTGGCACCTAGAAGGCACTTTAGTGCAAATTTTGGCTCCTAGAAGACACTTTAGTACATGTTTTGGCACCTAGAAGGCACTTTAGCATGAGTTGTGGCTCCAAGAGGGCACATTCTGGCTGGTAGGGGTCACTTTAGCACACTTTTTGGCTGCCATGAGGGCACTTTAACATGCTTTTCAGCTCCCAAGAGGGCACTTTAGTGCACATTTTGGCTCGTAGAGGGCACTTTACCACCAGGTTTGGCTCCTAGAGGGCACATTAGCATATATTTTGGCTGCGAGAGGACACTTGAGTACATGTTATGGCAATTTAGCATGAGTTGAGGGCACTTTAATACACATTCTGGCTGTTCAGGGTCACTTCAGCACACATTTTGGCTACTATGAGGGCACTTTAATATGCTTTTTAGCTCCCAAGAGGGCACTTTAACACACATTTGGGCTTTTAGAGGGCAGTTTAGCTCACTTTAGGTCCCAAGAGGTTAATGTAGCACCCTTTTTAGCTACCAAGAGGGTACTTTGGCATGTGTTTTGACTCCTAGAGGGCATTTCAGCACACATTTTGATTCCTAAAGGGCACTCTAGCACATGTTTGCGCTGCCATTAGGGCACTGTAGCACACATTTTGGTTTCTAGAGGACACTTTAACAAACGTTTTAGCTCCCAAGAGTAGGACTTTAGCACATGATTAGCCTCCTAGCACACATTTTGGCTCTTATATGGGCACTTTAGCACATATTTTGACTCCTAGAGGGCACTATAGCACAGATTTTTTATTTCAAATGGGCACTGTAGCACACGTTTTTCAACAATCCGGCCATGAGGGCTCCTCCCATGCATGCCTCTGTTATTTGCTGCATGTTACTAAACCTTCAAATAATCTCAAACCAACACAAACCTTCTCACCCACAAACCTCCGAGATCTGCAGCAGCATCAGACCTGAGGCTCTTTCCATTCTGTTGAGGGTAACAGTGTTTTCTTCTTCTTTTTTAAATCAGATAACCAGTGAATGCAGCAGCAGCAGCAACAGGAACCGCTGCATCTTTAAAGAGACCGACGGCTAAAAATGAAAATAAATGAAACAGCAACGGCCGACGAGTGAATGATGAAGTGTTTGTGGGCAGGAAAACAGAACCATGTTCCTCTGCTGCAGCTTCCAGGGAAACAAGCAGCAGGGATTCATTTGAAGATAAATAAAATAAATCTGCTGTTGTTTCGTTTGGTTAAATGTGACTTTATTGTTTCATTGTTGTGTCAAAAACTCAGCAAGAATCCAAAGATAAAAGGTAAAATCTCTGCTTTAAACCTGGGAAAATTAAGATAAAAGGTTCTTTGGCAACACTTTATATTAACTGTGTTATAACTAATTAATAAACTGTTAATTAATGACTTGTTAAGTGTTTGATAACAGTTTAAGAATTTATAACAATGCCTTATAGACCATTAACTGTCAGTTAATTAGTTAATTAACATATATAAAATGCTAACAAGCCATTTATAACTCGTTAACTAACAGATATCATAAATAGTTAATAGATTATTAGTAAACTGTTAATTAATGAGTTGACTTGTCTTAACAGTTTATTAAGGGTTTATACTGATGCCTTATATATAATTAATAGACCACTAATGATTAATTAGTTATTAATTACTTGTTAACTGATACTTAATTAGGAAGAAATTCACTAATAGTTAATAGGTTAGACCTTGGCGACTGGCGGCCATCTTGGATTTTGACCTCTCACTGTCCAAATCTGAAAATAAACTTTATGTTTTATACTATCTATATTAGAAACTTAATGTTTTTATTATAAAATGAACAATTGTTGTAGTTATCACCTAGACTGGGAATAATAATGTCAAAGACATGGTGGCGTAGCCATAAAAGATTGGTACCAGGCTTTTAAATAAAGGTTTTAAATAGAATTAAAAAACATGTTTTATTGTCTATGTGGATTAAATATTTAAGATTTATCATTGTTTTACAGTTACATCACTTGACATTTGGTGTAAAAAGAAGAAAATGGACTTCCTAATGATTTTAAAACTGGATTTATTTATTGTTATTTATCACTGGGGACAGACCTGAGGGACTGGCGGCCATCTTGGATTTCGACCTCTCATGGTCCTCCGAGGTCAAATGTGACTGATCTCAGTCATTGAATCCATGATTGTTGTGGTTAAACTTCCTATAAAACTGCTTTAACAGGGAAACAGGATGATTCGTCAACCAGGACGAACAGGATGGAAGAAATAAAGTGAAACTACACGTTAGAACAGGAAAAGCTGAGATAGAATCACAGAAATATACTGAATTGTTGTGTATGTGGAGGATGAGCTGACAGGATCCTCTAGACTAGACATGTTGAAATGATCTTTGAAGGAAACCAGGATAAATTAGAGTTTAACGCCTCTGTTCTACCTCCGTCTCCAGGTGCCTTGCTCAAAGGTCCAAACCCCTGACTACTCCCAGACTGAAGGACATTCTCGTCCGTCCACAGGTCTCCTGTTGGCAGGCCAGATGCTTCTTTTCTTTTTTCCTTCCCTGGCAGACTCACAAACAGACGGCGGTGTAGCCCCGTACACTAACATGTGTGGTCCTGGTCCACTTCCTTTGTGTTTCCTTGTTTCCCTGCGAGGTAAAGCCGAACGTCTGCGGACGCCGGCGGCTTTTTAAGTGGCTCTGGTGACTTTCTGCGGCACAAACAAGCAGCAGAAACCTCAGACTGAGCTCCACACGGCAGCAATTCCTGCTTCGCCTGAGTCAGCGTGACTTTTTCTTTTGCACTAAGACTTAATCAAGCCGTTGCTGCTGGACGGACGATTGAGGTTTTTCCTACCGTTGATATCAGCGGGAACAGCAGAAAACGTCTTTTTCTGGTTGTGCTACAGAATCCTCACCATTGAGTAAATTAAAGGGCCGAGCTTCCACTCACGCATCGCCTCTCTGAAACTTTTCAGGCGTTTCGGCTGCCAATCGGTAATGAAGAACAAAAGCGGCAACATCTGCTGTGGCTTTGGCGTGAGAGCGCCGAAAAAAAAGGGGCCTCAAAGCAAACTCCCGACCTTTTATAGTAACCATAAAAAGACCGCACTCAGCGCTGGGATAGAAAACAAGAAGGGGGGGAAAGAAAGAAAAAATCATAATAATATCTGGGTAAACACAGAAACAAGCTCGGATGGAAAAGTCGGTTGGAGGACAAGAATCGACGGGATAATCCGCGGGAACCGAGAACTCATAACTCTTGAAAACCAGGGGGGGAAACCGGACACCATCATTATATCTGCCGTATCTGCAGTTTTTCTTTAAGAGCTGGGAAACACCAAACTAGACAGAAGTCCTGGCGTCCGAAGGCTTCGACGTGTCAAACAAATGAAGGGATGAGCTGGTCCGAAGTGAAGATGCGGTTTTGGCTAACGTTGAAGGGTCGGAGGGTCACGACACGACGAAGGACTGAGTTTATTTATAAAACCGTTCAAGGAAAAAAACGATTGGAACAGGACGGAGCTGCAGTTTGGCTCTTTGCAGACCGGAGGAAATAAAGGTCAAATAACTTGAAGTCGATCCCGGTTTGTTTAAAAAACGGTCGACAAAGTGGTGTCACGAGGTCACAGACTCGACAAGGACGGACAAATAACAGCGAAACCGCCGGCTGCAGTTACCAGAACCTTTCCAAATGTGGTGACTGGGAAAAACGTGATGCTGCTCAACGAGGGTTGATTTGATATATTTACACTGAGATCATGGCTGAAAATTCAGTTAAATGATGGACAATAAACAGGAAGTAACCTCTGGAGCTACCCTAGCATATACCCTCTAGGAGTTTCCAATGGTTTTACTACTTAAAATGGCTCAAATAATAGATATATTAAAGAAAATATGTAAGAAAAAATAGTCTCAGGATAGTTTCAAGTCAATAGGACTATAAATAATTACATAAACTTTACCTACACTAGATAGTGAGTTATTCTTTTAAAATTCAGAATGAAAGACAACTTGAACCTTCAGTTGTGGAAAAAGTGATGCTCACATCTCAAATGTCCACAAGCAATAGGGATATCCTGGTCATGTGACCTCATGAATGGGATTCCTTTCAAAATAAAAGCTGAAGCTGGTTCGGTTTGTGTTCAACAAAAACAGAACTGAGGTTTTGATGATTCTGAGACTATTTCTCTGACACTTAATTGTCAAAAATCCCAATATAAAGACTGATATTATACATTAATAGTGATTATTGATAATCTATAACTGATATTATACATTAATAGTGATTATTGATCATCTATAACTGATATTATACATTAATAGTGATTATTGATAATCTATAACTGATATTATACATTAATAGTGATTATTGATAATCTATAACTGATATTATACATTAATAGTGATTATTGATCATCTATAACTGATATTATACATTAATAGTGATTATTGATCATCTATAACTGATATCATTTATATCCTGTAGCTTCTGTTTTTCTTATTTTCTAACCCTAACCCTCCCAGGACATTGAGTTCTTGGTCTTAAACTGAAGTGACACCACTGACCCTCTTACTTTCCGGTTGACAAACTCTAATAAGTTGCCCTTTCACCATGGATCACCGCTGATGCCCCTTTTTTATTTTCCTCAAACAGGCTGGTGAAAACATTTCAACATCAACTCCATCCACAGTCCTGTGGTTAGACGTAATGTTGAGCTAAAACACTCAAAGTGCCAACGTTCCACATCAAAACACACAATTACTCCGCTGGTTATGACTAGTCGTACGTCGGTGCTGTGGCAGGTGGAAGGTATGAAGCAGTAATCACTGTCAGGACGTTTCCAGCAGCAGGAAACGTTTTTTATCCTCAGCAAACGTACAAATACGATATAAAAGCGTGACTAATTGGTCTTAATGGGATCTATCAACACAGTTGGAACCAATCTGAGAGCAGACTGTTTGGTGGAGAGCGACCGGTGTTTAAAATACATCACAACATGCCATAACAAGCCCGTTCTGGCAATTACGTGGGAACCAAGAATCCGCTGCGTCATAGACATGAAGTCAGGCCGTAGAGATGTGCTGAACAATCGCGGCAGATGAGAGGAGCTAACGCCGCGTCTAGTTAAAGGCAGCACGTCCCTGCCGTGATGCATGATGGGAACAACGGGATCTCAGCAGCAAATCCCAGAGCTCTGCATCCCTCATCCCTGCTTCAAATAGGATCCCACAGTTCTCTTACCCCGTCACAAAGTCATGTGCCAATGCTGCAGAACAGTGGTGTGCACACACTTCTTGAAGGGCAGGGGTGAAAAGGACAAAAAAGGGCACTTTAGCACAGGTTTTGGCTCCTAGAAGGCACTATAACACACTTTTAACTCCCAAGAGGGCATTTTACCACAAGTTTGGCTCAAATTTTAGCTCCCAAGAGGGCACTTTAGCACAAACTTTGGCTCCTAGAGGAAACTTTGGTGCATTTTTGGCTCTTAGAGGACACTTTAGCACATGTTTTGGTTCCTATAGGGCACTTTACCATGCATATTGGCTTCCAAGAGGGCACTTTAGCATGAACTTTAGCTTCTAGAGGGTGGTTTGGTACATTTTTGGCTCCTAGTGGGCACGTTAGCATACATTGTGACTCTTAGAGGACACTTTAGCACATGTTTTTGGCACTTTACCATCCATTTTGGCTCCCAAGAGGGCACTTTAGCACACACGTTGGCTCCTGGAGGAAACTTTAGTATAATTTTGGCTCTTAGAGGGCACTTTAGCGTGCATTTTGCTTCTAAGAGGGCACTTTAGCACTGAGTTTGGCCTATATGGGGCACTTTAGTACCTGCTTTGGCTCCTAGGAAACAGAGGGCACTTTACCATGAATTCTAGCTCCCAAGAGGGCACTGTAGCACTCGTTTTGCCTCTTAGGGGGCACTTTAACATGCATTTGGGCTCCTGGAGGGCACCTTAGCATGGGTTTGGGCCTCCCAATAGGGCAATTTAGCAGGTGCTTCTGCTCCAATTAGTTGATCAATCGATTAGATTCCAACTTGATTTGAGTCAGATGTTGTTGTTGGTGAAACACTGATCAACATTTTACACCATTTTAATAATAGTTTGGTAAAATTGGAGCTTGTAAAACAGACAATGAAACACTCAACAAAAATTCCTTCTCAGGACGTTTCAGTCAACCACACGTTGAATTCATTGTAGTTTCAATACTTAAAAAGTTGAGTCTTTGAATTTTTTATATGGAGGAAATTGCAAATATGGCTCCAAACTTTCTCCACTGAGTTTCATGTTTGTGGTTATTTGTTTCCTCATTGAACTAAACGGTAGAAACGAGCCATGAAGAAGTAAATAAATAACTGTGCAGCCACATGGTTTGGCTGTCAGACAGGAAACGACACCTCTTTAGTTTCTGGATGAAACAGACGAGTCATTTTATACCAACAAAAAAAACAGCCAACAAAACTTAATGAAGGTTTTTATTGTCCTGAAACCAAACTTTATTGATGTGATTAGAAGCTGGTTTGAGTTGATTTGATCTCAACTGAACTGGAGCCATGAAACCACAGCACAATAATCAACTTTAATCAATAGCTAATGCTTCTGTATCATGTGACTAAATAAATATCTGTGAGTGACTGCTAACGTTAGCTAGCATATTCTCTTAGGAGGTAAAACCATAGTGTGAATGGTAGCTACATGCTAACCAACTAGAAGCAGGTCAAAGTTTATCTCATACAATAAAAACCTTCCAGTTTTCCAATAGAAATTACAACGTGAGTGGGAGTTCATGTGCTATTTTGATAGTTTTTGGTATTTAAGATAATCACAAGTTGTACTTTTACTTTTACATGAGTAAATATTTTGCAGGGTATTGGTACTTTTACTTGAGTACTACACTTTAGTACCTCCTCCACCTTGCAGAGCAGCTAGCATGCAAGCTAACAAGCTAAAAAAAGAGCAAAAAATGAGCTTCCCCTCTTTGAGAGACTAGAATCTGCTGTGGAATAATCCAGCGGCAGCTTCTCTTCCAGTTGTTATCTGTGGTTGATTCCAGCTGTTTCTGCTGGTTTTAGTCTTAAAACGCTGAGAAGAACGTTGACACGGCGACGGACGGAGTTTCTTCCTGAGAGGGAGCAGGCTAACCGCTGGGGGGTAATTGTCTCCTTAGCAATGAAGTGTGAGAAGTTATTTTTGTGTTGTGTGTGTTTTTTTTCCCTTTGAATTCATAGTTTTTCATTAGTGTCTATGGGGAGTTACCCAACCACACACACACACACACACACACACACACACACACAAAGATGGAAAATCCATCCTGAGTGTTTATGGTTCTCTATGGATCCGGCTCAGCTTCCTCTAAAATATCAACAAATAAGTGGTCGAATACAGGACAAAAAAGGGCACTTTAACATACTTTTTAGCCCCAAAAGGGCATTTTAGCACACGTTTTGACTCCTAGAAGGCACTATAACACACTTTTAACTCCCAAGAGGGCACTTTACCACATGCTTTGGCACCTATAGGGCACTTTATCATGCATTTTGGCTCCTATAGGGCACTTTAGCATGAATTTTAGCTCCTAGAGGGTGGTTTGGTCCATTTCTGGCTCTTAGAGGGCACTTTAGCACATGTTTTGGCTCCTATAGGGCACTTTACCAGGCATTTTGGGTCCTAGAGGGTGGTTTGGTCCATTTTTGGCTCCTATAGGGCACGTTACCATGCATTTTGGCTTCCAAGAAGGCACTTTAGCATGAATTTTAGATCCCAAGAGGGCACTTTAGCACACACTTTGGCTACGAGAGGACACTATAAAACACTTTTAACCCCCAAGAGGGCACTTTACCACAGGGTGTGGGCTCCTATAGGGCAATTAACCATGCATTTTGGCTTCCAAGTGGGCACTTTAGCATGAAGTTTGGCTCCTAGAGGAAACTTTGGTGCATTTTTGGCTCTTAGAGGGCACTTTACCATGCTCCTAGAGGAAATACAGTCCAGTTCTAACCTTAAACCTTATAAACTGTTTGTATATTTTGTATTAACACGTTGTGGATTAGTCACTAACAGGATTCCAACAAGCTAAAAGCTCTTTTTTCTGCTACTTCCTGTTGCCCTGAAACCACCGAGTCTGAAGAAACAAACTAATCAGGACTAACGAGGTGCTGGTTTAACGAGGGAAGACGGATCCAGCTCTAAATAAACCAGAAATAAACAGAAAACAGGAAATAAAGGTAAATGTCGTTGTCATTCTCTGTCGTTTCTGTGGCGTTGATGCTGGATTACAGATGTTCCAGCTGCCCTCAGGTCTCTGCTGTTACATAAGAAACTGGCAGCAAGGACTAAATGTGTGTTTGGTGATAGGCCAGACCCGTCTGGACCAGAACCAGAACCAGCAGATATAAATACAATAAAGACTTGATATAAGACGATATATCTATTTAATCATTCACGTCTCTTATAATAATCAAAGAAAATAGATCAATAACATGATTGTTGGTGATAAAATGCATGAAATCTTAAGGGAAAAAACTTAAAGGGTCAAAGTCTTTCCTGCAGCCACACACACACACACACACACACACACACACACACACACACACACACACACACACACACACACCCTGACCTATATAACATCTCTGGCCAGTCTTTGTTCTCCATCCAGCAGAAACCTGAAGCTCTAAATCATCTTTCTCTGCAGCTGTCTGGCTTGTCTCATTCAGTCCAGACCCCCAGAGTCCAGACCCCCAGACCTCCAGAGTCCAGACCCCCAGACCTCCAGAGTCCAGACCTCCAGAGTCCAGACCCCCAGACCTCCAGAGTCCAGACCTCCAGACCAGCTTTCTCAAACACCTCCATTATACAGTATAACCCTTCAAATTTTGCACCTTTATTGCAAAAAATGTCCAAATTGCTCAAAAATCATCAAGCATCAATACTTTTTCTTAACTGATGAAAACTACAAAAAACTAACCCTTGAACTCAGGTCTTCAACCTTTTAGCCCAGGAACCCTTCAGGTGTCAGAAGACCAGAGCAGGGACCCCCACTTAACATTCTAGGAATTTATCCATCAGGTCTTTAGCCAACAACAACTATGGTAGCTAACTAGCTTGGTAGCTAACTAGCTTGGTAGCTAACTAGCTTATTTTTCAGCTCTAAAGTTGACGTTAGCCACGTAGCGCTACGACTGTGTTAATAGACTAAAACAGTTTTATCAAAAGTAGATTATTATCACCTGTTAATGACGTTTTCTCTATCATATTAAAAATATATATATTTTTTAACTCACAAATTATTTTGGTAAAAATTTGGAGGACCTCCTGCAGCACCTCCACGGACCCCCTAGGGGTCCCGGACCCCCTGTTGAATATCACTGCTTTAACTTGTAGTAGTAACTTACTTGGTAGCAATGAAAAAGTCTCAATTATGACATTTTAATACTTTTTGACGTCTATCGTTTCTGTAGTAAAACAATAAAAAGTGTTAAATTCATTAAAGTTTTCTTTTGCATCTCCTCTTAAAAACTTAAAAAGACATTTTTTTTTCAAATTCATTTTGCTCGATTTGCAATTTATTTGCTATTTATTTATTTTATTTTCAGTCTTCACATTCAATGAATTCACAATATCTGATGTCTCACACCTGGAGTGACCTTTGACCCCCGCTACACGCCCCTCTAGTGGTTACATGATGTCTGAGCTGAAGTTAAACCTTCACAATAAAAGCTGAATTATTCAAATGATCCAAGACTTTAGAATCAGGATTTCAGGCTTTTTTCAACAATAAGCAGCGTTTCATATTTTCGTGTAAAGGTCACGTTTTGTAGAAAGTGGCATTAGAACTGCTTTTTAAGAAGGTAGAGGTGTTATATAAACTAGAACAAATCACCCTCGGGGACATTTAGCAACTTTATGGCCATATCACAGCCTCATAGACTCTCCAGGCTCCACATTCTGTCAAAGTGAACTCACTGAAATGAAATACGGCTCAATCCAAACGTCCAAACTGCAGAACTGCAGAGAACAGCCTCACAAACGTCAGTCAAACACAGCGAAGCGTGATTCCTGATTTAAAACTAAGAGGCAGCAGATTCTGAAGCTGTGAGACTCTATTTAATCATATCCGGCGTCCCCCAGGGGTCAATGTTGGGTCCTAAACTGTTTATTTTGCATAGTAATGGTTTATGGAAGGTATTTAATGTTTTGAAGATGTTTTTCTTCGCTGATGATAAAGTGTTTTTTATTGGAAGACATCAATTCAGAATTGTGCAAGTTAAAATATATTTTGACATTGAATTTAAATAAAACTAAAGGTTATTCAGTAAATGTGAAACAGATGAAAGGATTCGTGGAAATAAATTCCTTTGTGTCACAACAGATGAAGAAATCAGCTGTAAATCTCATGCACAAAATAAACTGCTATGAAGTGTTGTATATTAAATAAAGCATCATAAATCACTCCACGTTCTTTAACATTAACATGGCTGTGCAGAGGTCTGGTGCAACAACTG
Source organism: Lepturacanthus savala (assembly GCA_030544235.1). NCBI lineage: Eukaryota > Metazoa > Chordata > Actinopteri > Scombriformes > Trichiuridae > Lepturacanthus > Lepturacanthus savala. Next base: position 22,017,104 of record CM060474.1, read on the forward strand.
CAGGACTTCACTGATCATCCTCCAGAAAACAGCAATGAGAATCTTTCAGTGTCAGAAATCTGGATCAACGGTTTATTTTACAAACATCAAAAACAACGTTCGGAGCGAAAAATGTGGAAAAGTTTAAGGAAACGTTCAAACAGGAAAAAGAAATGTGTGAAGAAAGACTTTTTATCAGGAGAAGACAGATTTCTGACAGTCACAGAGATGATTTTACAGAGATGATTATTATATACTATACATTTATTATTACATGTTTTATTTGTTTTATCCTGTTTTTTCTTGTATGATCTGAGGGACTAAGAAGGGTCTGTGATTTTAGGCTATACAAATAAAATTTAATTAATTATAACTAGTAGAAACAACCTATAGGGATATCTGTAATTATAACTAGTGGTAACAAACTATAGGGATATCTGTAATTAATTATAACTAGTAGAAACAAACTATAGGGATATCTGTAATTAATTATAACTAGTGGTAACAAACTATAGGGATATCTGTAATTAATTATAACTAGTGGTAACAAACTATAGGGATATCTGTAATTAATTATAACTAGTGGTAACAAACTATAGGGATATCTGTAATTATAACTAGTGGAAACAAACTATAGGGATATCTGTAATTATAACTAGTAGAAACAAACTATAGGGATATCTGTAATTATAACTAGTGGTAACAAACTATAGGGATATCTGTAATTAATTATAACTAGTGGAAACAAACTATAGGGATATCTGTAATTAATTATAACTAGTGGTAACAACCTATAGGGATATCTGTAATTATAACTAGTGGACACAAACTATAGGGATATCTGTAATTAATTATAACTAGTGGTAACAACCTATAGGGATATCTGTAATTAATTATAACTAGTGGTAACAACCTATAGGGATATCTGTAATTATAACTAGTGGTAACAACCTATAGGGATATCTTTAGTTCAGTTTTGACTATAGACACAACAGAATTACAGATATCTCCAATGTTGTTACTGAAACATCATTCAAATCTTCACACATCTTAAATAAAAGGTGAACAGACTCATATATGCAGCGTTATAAAGAGATTCCAGAGCAGCAGAGGAAGAGGTGGAATAAATGGAGTCGGGTGAAGAGGGAGTGTCAGACCAGGATGAATTTTCCACCTGAAGCAGCGAAACAGGTGAAATAATGGAGAGACACAAGCTGCAGCCTGAAAGTTTGACCTCCGGTGAAAAATGTCCAGGCGTTAGCGACGCAGCGGAGCAGGGAATAGAACTTTAATATCCAACACAACTACGTTTTAGAAGAGAACAGGAAGCAGAAATCTGATTCTTTTCATCAGCAGCTCGTTGGAGCCTGGAGAGAAACGAACGCTGCTGCTTCTCTCTGCAGGATCAACATGGATCAGCAGGGATCAGCTACCAAAACCTGCTCAAATCTAAAGCACAGCTTGTATTTCTACCAGTTTAACATGTCACACACACACACACACACACACACACACACACACACACACACACACACACACACACACACACACACACACACACACATATTTTAAAAAAACTATTAAATGCTGTTTGTATTTACTGTATTAGTAATTAATTGTAATATAAATAACAATTAAATCATTATTTTAGTTTCATTCATAGTATTAGATGGTTAATTATAGAGTAAAATCAATTAAACAGTTTTAAACATTAGTTAAACTAGCTAACTGTAAAGAAAGTAGTTATACTAGCTAACTGTGCTAACTGTTTACAAGTAGTAACATTAGCTAACTATATAAAGAAGTTACACTAGCTAACTTTAAACAGTAGTTAAACTAGCTAACTGTATATAAGTAGTTAAATTAGCTGACTATATAAATAAGGCACATTAGCTAACTTTAAACCATAGTTATACTAGCTAACTGTGCTGTTTATAAGTAGTTAGATTAGCTAACTGTGTATAAAGTAGTCAAGCCAGCAAGTTGTATAAAGTATACTAGCTAACTCTTTAAAGTAGTTTAAGTATATACCTGTGCTAACCATCTAAGGAAACTAGCTAACTGTATAAAGTAGTTAAACTAGCTAGTTTTTTAAAGTAGTTTAAGTATATACCTGTGCTAACTAAGGAAACTAGCTAACTGTATTTTAAAATTATGAATTGTTATTATTTACTAAATCCTTCACTACATCAAGCTTATAATACTTGTGTACTTTTACTTGAGTATTTTTCATGCAGGAGTATTTTTACATTGATGTATTCAACTTTTATTAAGTGTTACTACTTCCACCTTCTTGCACACACACACACACACACACACACACACACACACACACACACACACACACACACACACACACACACACACACTTTATTGCAATACTGAAATACTTCAAGCTTATAGTACATGTGTACTTTTACTGCAACACTACAATTAGCTTGATGCAGGTAAGTGTTCCAATAAAAGTACATTAAGTACTTTTTTTACTTTTGATTGAGTGTTTTTTTCATGTATGTATTAAACTTTTACCCAAGTAAATTATTTAAGTAGCGTGCGCGCACACACACACACACACACACACACACACACACACACACACACACACACACACACACACACACACACACACACACACACACACACACACACACACACACACACACACACACACACACACACCCTGAGGGCACCTTGACTAAAACCTCAATGAGTCATCGTCTGAAACCAGAAACACAAACAACTCGTAAACACAGCATCAATTTCCTTTAGTTCAGCAGCTGAACTCTAATGAAGGAGTCAGTGACAGCAGCTTCTGCTGCCGTGTTGAAGCCGTGTTTTACTAGTGCAACACGCGTGTTTAACTCGACGACAGCTTGACCTTGACCTGCAATTTGAACAGAAAGGTAGCAATTATGCAGGGAAAAAGAAAAAGGTCTCTCCTCCCAAGCCTTTAGATTGATTAATGGCGTCCGTGTCTCGGAGGTTCAGCAGTGGATTAGATTTACAGCAGAGTAATAGACGAGTTAATTCACTCGGAGACAAACGGCCGGGAAGGATTTGCTGCTTAGAGAGAGAAGACGAGGATGGAGCAGAGGAATCATATAGAACAAGAACCGACAGTTAACTGAGGTTTTACATGGCAGAGCTGCAAAGGAAGAAAAAAGGGCACATATAGCACATTGGAGAGGGGACGTTAGCATGCTTTCTGGCTCCTAGGGGGCACTTTAACACACGTTTTGGCTCCTAGAGGGCACTTTAGCATGCATTTTGGCTCCCAATAAGGCACTTTAAAACAGGTTTCAGCTCCTAGAGGGCACTTTAGTACACATCCTGACTCCTAGAGGTAACAACAGCACACCTTTTGGCTCCTACAGGGCAATTAAACATGCTTTTCAGCTCCCAAGAGGGCACCTTAGCAAACAAGAGGGCCTTTTAGCATACTTTTTGGCTCCTAGAGGGCACTTAACACACTTTTTTTTATCTCATGCATGCATTTTAGCTACCAAGAGGGCATTTGAACACACGGTTTGGCTCCTAGAGGACACTAAAGCAATATTTTAGCTCCGAGAGGGCACTTTAGCATGCATTTTGGCTCCTAACTGGGCACCTTAACATACCTAAAGCACACGTTTTGCATCCTAGAGAGCACTCCATTGTGCTTTTTTAACTCCTAGAGGGCACTTTAGCATACATTTTAGTTACCAAGAGGGCATTTTAACACACGGTTTGGCTCATAGAGGGCACTAAAGCACACGTTTTGCATCCCAGAGGACACTTTAGCATACTTTTTGGCTCCTAGAGGGCACTTTAACACACTTTTTTATCTCCTAGAGGACACTTTAGCATACATTTTAGCTACCAAGAGGGCATTTTAACACATGGTTTGGCTCCTAGAGGACACTAAAGCAATATTTTAGCTCCGAGAGGGCACTTTAGCACCCCTTTTGGCTCCCAAGAGGGCACTTTAGCACACATTTTTCAACAATTGGGCCATGCATCCCCCTCCTCCTCCCAACCATCTGCTGGTAAACCCAGCAGCTGATTCCTGTAGATTTCCTAGAGGTGAATCCCAGGTCTTCTTCCTCCTTTTTAAACCCGAGCTGCTCCCAGATCAGAAAACACAGATCAACGAAGAAGAGGTGAAAACAGCCGAGGTTTTAATGGAGGACAATGGCTCCATAGATGGTGAACAAAGAGGCTTTCACCCAGCTGGGACGTGTGTGTTGAGGTGAGATCATAAATCAGAAGATAGGAGGGGGGGGTTGTAGGTGAGGATTGAAGGACGAGGGGCGACTGAAGGGAAGCTAGTGTTTGCCTCCAGGGTTTTATTTTTGTGTTGTTGACGCCGTGTGATAGCGACGGGCTGAGCGACTTGTGTGGACAGGAAACACCCCGAGGGTCGGACATGTGTTCCTGCTGAGAACAAGGAGATCAGGTGAAAACAGACGAGCCGGAGATGCATAGATAGAAACTAAGGTACGACGAGTCCAAACTGCTGTGATATAATCATCAACCATCATCAATCAATCAATCAGACCAAATTAGCCCAAATCAGGAAATTCTAGCAAGTAATTCTACCAAAAACAAGATATTTTCATCTGTTAAGGCGTCAAGACAGAAGATTAAATTGACTAAAATCAAGACAAAAACTTGAAATGAGATAAATGATCTGCTTATTGACTATTAATTGTCAAATAAAGGTGAAAATGCCAAGAAAAACCAGGTTAAATCTCCAGGGAATCAGTTATATCCTAGATAAAAACTATTCACCTGAATCAGAAGCAGGTGACCAGTAAAACTACGTTATGAATGAAGCTTTCTTGGAAGTGAAAACCTGTCAGGAAACGTCAAACGCAGCTTCTGCTTTTCATTTTCCGGCGGATTCTTTCCGACAGGTCCCGTCCTCCCGGGACGCCGCCTCGTCTCTCAGGTGGTCCGACCGCTCCAAACTATCTGCGACGTGGTTGCCGACGGTTACGAGACGGAAGAGTTTCGGGATTCAGGGACGTTCTTTCCTTCTGTGAATCATGAAGCGTGAGGAGGAGTCGCCAAACGTTCAGGAAGGACTGAGACCAGGTCAGTGTCCTTTATAAGATGTTTAATAACAGCGGCGTCTAAAGTGCCCTCATAGGAGCCAAAACACATGTTAAAACCATGTCTTCAGAGCCAAAACGTGTGCTAAACTGCCCTCTTGGGAGTTAAAAAGCATGTTAAAGTGCCCTGTAGGAGCCAAAATATGACCCAAAGTCCCCTATTGAAGCTAAAATGTGTGTTAAAGTGTTAAAGTGCCCTCTAAGAGACAAAACATGTGTTAAAGTGCCCTCTTGGGAGCTAAAATGTGTGCCAGAGTGCCCTCTACTAGTCAAAATGTGTGCTAAAGTGCCCTCTAGGAGCTAAAACATGTGTTAAAGTGCCCTCTATTAGTCAAAATCTGTGCTAAAGTGCCCTCTTGGAGTCTAAATCTGCACTAAAGTGCCCTATGATCCAAACTGTGTGCTAAAGTGTCCATTCATATAACATATAAACTGTCTAAAGTAAATAAATATGAAAATATAATAAATGTATAAATAATATAATAATAAATAAATAATAAATTTAAAATAATATGAAAAAATACTCAAATTGAATAACTGATTAAAAAATATGAGATAAAAAGTAAAAGAATTAAGAAAAAAATTAGAATTATAAGATAGAAAATGGAAAAAAAAATATAAATGAAACGTATTTAAATTAAAGTAAAAGAAAAAAATCCTTAAAAAAACAAAAATTTGGTTAAAAAGTAAAAAAAAAAAATAATAATAAATAAATAAATAAATAATAGGTTTAAAATAATATGAAAAAATGACTCAAGTTGATTAATTGATGAAACAAACTGAAAATATGAGATAAAAAGTAAAAGAAATAAGATAAAAATTCAAAATTATAAAATAGAAAATGGAAAAAAAATTATATATGAAACGTATTTAAATTAACAGTAAAAGAAACTTTAAATAAAAATAAAAAAATAATAATTTAAACTTAAATAATACTTTAAAAAAGCCCAAAAATTTGGTTAAAAAGTAAAAAAAAAATAATAAAATAATAATAATAATAATAAATAAAATATAAAACTAGACATTTTCTTCATGAAAGTGACTTAAATCAATTAATTAATTACCTTTTTTCACAGTATTACATAACAAGTTTAGACAAAAATAATGTAAAGAATTAGATAAAAATTAGTTTAATGGTAAATAAATGGAATAAAAGGAGCTGGAACCAGAGAACTTGACATTTTCATCATTTTATTTTAAATAATTAATCAGCAGCTAATTAACTGCAGCTCTGTTCTACTGTCACCACTCCATTCTACTGTCTTTTCATCCATTTCCATGTATTTTTCTGCTCATCTTTTCTATAATTAACCAGTTTTTTAACTCTTTCTCCTCCTGTTTGACCTCAGACCTGCAGCAGCTGCTGCCACCAACAGAGGGCAGCGTTCTGTCTGAAGATGAAGGTCCAGACCACAAACATCTGACCTGGACAGAAGAAACTCAGCCTTTTACCTCAGAAACACACATTAGCATCACTTCACCTGCATGTTACAGCTGGAAATAACAACTAACGGGAACAAAACGTTTATTTGCTGAGATTTCTGTTAAAAACGTGTTTAAGTAGAAGCAGAAACTGGATGTTTAAGGTCAGGAAGATGTAAATGTATTATACAAGAATATGTAGGGAAAGAGCATCTGTTGGTATCCATGGCAACGGCTGTATCCCATGGTTACATCCCATTAATACATCACTTCTTCTTCATTAATTTCTGACACTAACGACTGTTTTAATAGATGATTAATCTATCGATTAATAACGTTTTCTTCTTAAATTTGACTCAAATCGATTATTTGATGATCGTTTCATAGCAGTAGATACAGAGTTCACATCAAACAAGAAAATAGTTAAAACATGATAAAAATAGACAAAAATATGAGATAAAAGTTAAAAAACAGTCAAAATTATGAGATAAAAAGGAAACAAACCATAAAAGTGGAAAATATTAGATTTAAAAGGAAAAAATATTCAATAAAAAGCTAAAAATTGAGACTGAAGAGTAAGAAAACAACATAAAACCAGAGAATTTGGACATTTTTTTCTTAAAAATAACTCAAATCCATGAATCAATTATCAAAATACTTGGTTATTAATGGAATATGTGGGAAATAAGTGATTAATCATCTAAATGTTGGTAAAATATGGAAAAATATGAGATTAAAACATGAATAAATATGAGAAAATATATTAATATTATAATAAAAAATCTAATAATTTAATCTTGTTTCCCTAAAATGAGAAGTTGGACATTTTCTTCTTTAAAATTATTCAAATTGATTAATCGATTATCAAAATAATTGGCAATTAATTGAATAATCTATTAATTGTTGCAGCTCTGTGCTTGATAGACCTTCAAAATAAAAGCAGGTGATCTAATATCATCAGTTGCATGAACAGTATGAAAATGAATTGTAATAGGAAATAATCCTTAATTACAGTATTAAAGCATTTTAATATAGTTGATTAATAAATAAGTAATTATTATTTATACAGTAAAATATTTACTTAGTTTTAGGGAAAAAAACATTTTTATTTCTTAAAATAAATAAATAAATAAATTGACTAAAATATAAGTATAAAAATATTTTTTAAAAATAATATAATAATATTATAATAATAAAATAATATTTTAAAAAAAATTCTTTTGGAATAAAAAAAAACTTGAAATAAAATAAAAAAAAAATGAATATTCTAATTTATCTGCCGATATTTAACTCATTTCCAGTTTGTTTGTTCAGAAGTGATAAAAAACAGTCAAAGGTCAAAGTTGAAGTTTGATGTAATTAACCCTGAGACCTAACGAGACTTTTAATTAGGATTTAACAACGAGGTCACGACCCCGACCTGAGAATGAAAGAAACAGAAAAACTCCTGCTGCTACACACACAACCACCACAGGGTCGAGGGGTCAAAGGTTAAAATAACGGAACAAATCGCTCTGTTCCAGACCCTGAAGGCATCACGGAGCAGCAGAAAAGAACCAGAATCAGGAGTTTTTCCTCCGTCTTCTCTGGGTTTTTCCTTCAGATGAAGGTGACGTTAGGATTTACGCTGCGGTCCAAAGGTCGCGACCTCTCCCCCCCGACAAGCCGCTCTAACTCCACAGGCTTCACAGGCAGGACACACACCTGAACCCTGTAAAATCGCTGCTTGTTTGATTGAAAGAAGGAATCCAGTTTGTAGAGTTCACAGCAGCTTCCACGCCGTTGGAAAAAAGAGAGAAGAAAAGTCAAACAGCATACCAATTAAGTTATTTTCTCTGGTTTGAGAGGCCCAGTGATTATTTGGGATCCTCCGCTCGGGTCCGGCCGACCGCTGACGTCTCGTGTTTCGTGGCGTTCGGGGCGTTCGGGGCCTCTATTCTCAGCCCCGGTCGCCCTCTGTTTGTTTGTGTTTCTGGTCGCGTGGGACTCGTCGATGGTCTAATGAGTACGTGTAAAGTGCTGAGACGGACGCGACTTTCTGCTTTTTTACTCGTCCAACGCAGCTTTTCTGCAAACTGGTCTCCATTAATTAGTGCTGGACATGGAGGACGTTCGACTTCTGCTGTTTCATCTGTAACTGCATCGTAAAACGCTGCTGCTCCTGAACTCACCACTGTTTTCTGACTTTTACATGGTGGTACTGGTGCATGAGCAGGCGTGAACGAAGCATTAGTGGTGCATGAGCAGTTGTAAGTGGGATATGAGCAGATTGGAGCGAGTGTAAGTGGTGCATTAGCAGGTGTGAATGCTGCGTGAGCAGTTTAAGTGTTATAAGTGGTGTGTGAGCAGGTGTGAACGGTGCAAGAGCAGGTGTGAGTGGCATCTGAGAAGGTGTGAGCAGCATGTGAGTGGGAAGAGTGGTGTGTGAGTGGTGCATGAGCAGGTGTGAGTGGCCTAACTGGCATGTGAGCAGGTGTGAGCAGCGTGTGAGTGGTGTTTGAGCAAGTGTAAGCAGGCGTGAGCGGGTGTAAGTGGTGCATTAGCAGGTGTGAATGCTGCGTGAGCAGTTTAAGTGTTATAAGTGGTGTGTGAGCAGGCGTGAACGGTGCAAGAGCAGGTGTGAGTGGCATCTGAGAAGGTGTGAGCAGGTGTGAGTGGTGCATGAGCAGTTGTAAGTATTGTAAATGGCACGTGAGCAGGCGTGAGCAGGTGTATGTGGTGCGTTAACAGTTGTAAACGATGTGTGAGCGGGCATGACCAAGTGTGGGTGATCTAACTGGCATGTGAGCAGGTGTGAGCGGAGCATTAGCAACTGTAACTACTGTAAATAGCATGTGAGCAGGCGTGAGGTGTGAGTGGTGCATTAGCAGGTCTGAATGCTGTGTGAGCAGTTTAAGTGTTAAAAGTAGTGGGTGAGCAGGCGTGAACGGTGCAAGAGCAGGTGTGAGCAGGCGTGAGCAGCATGTGAGTGGGAAGAGTGGTGTGTGAGTGGGCATGACCAGGTGTGAGTGGCCTAATTGGCATGTGAGCAGGTGTGAGCAGCGTGTAAGTGGCGCATTAGCAAGTGTGAATGTCGCGTGAGCAGTTTAAGTGTTATAAGTGGTGTGTGGGCAGGCGTGAACGGTGCAAGAGCAGGTGTGAGCGGCTCATGAGCAGCTGTAAATGGCATCTGAGAAGGCGTGAGCAAGTGTGAGTGGTGTTTGACCAAGTGTGAGCAGGCGTGAGTTGTGTGTTAGCAGTTGTAAGTGGTGTGTGAGCAGGCGTGAATGGCGTATATATGTATATATTTATGTCTTTTTAATTGAAATTAAAATGGACTGACTGAATGTGGAATAACTGAATCTTTATAAATTAAAGGCGATTTAACATATAATCCTATTTTTTTCTCATTTAACCCAGTCGTCCTGCTGCAGCTCCTCCGTCCTCTATGAACCCGGCCGTGGGGTAGAGACAGACCTCCTCCCTACAGGAGACCTGGACCCGCTGATCCGGATCCAGTCAGAGACCCAGAAACCTCCAAACCTCCAGGAAGGAGCCTCCTGCTGGGAGCCACAGATGGAAGGAGGAGAGGTTTGGAGGCTGCTGCAGGATTCACACCGACCTGTTGGTGTTAGGATGGAGCTGGACGTGCTGTCGATGGCTGAAAGATAAAAACCTCTTCTACAGCCAGAGATGGACGGAATGGATGAAGGACAGGAGCCAAACGGACAAAAATAGGCAAAAAGAGTGTCTTTGGCACTGAAGAGGGCACTTTAGAACATATTTTGGCTCCTAGAGGGCACTTTACAGCATGTTTTAGCTCGTAGAGGGCACTTTAGCTAATGTTTTGAATCCTAGGGGGCAATTTAGCATGTGTTGTGGTTCATAGAGGGCACTTTAGCACATATTTTGCCTCATAGAGGGCACTTTAGCACACATTTCTGCTCCTAGAGGGCACTTTAGCAAATGTTTTGACCCCTGGGGGGCACTTTAGCATGTGTTTTGGCTCCTAGAGAGCATATTAGCAAACTTTTTGAATCCTAGGGAGCACTTTAGCACGTGTTTTGGCTCATAGAGGGCACTTTAGAAGATGTTTTTGCTCCGAGGGGGCACTTTAGCATGCATCTTAGCTTCCAAGAGGGCACTTTACCACATATTCCGGCTCCTAGAGGGTACTCTAGCACATATTTTGTCTACTAGAGGGCACTTTACCACATATTCCGGCTCCTAGAGGGCACTCTAGCACATATTTTGACTTCTAGAGGGCACTTTAGCGCATGTTTTGGCTTAGCTTAATAAATTGGAGTAACTCCAATTCATTGATCAAGTTCAATTCAAAACTTGCATTAAGGTGCCCTTTTAAACATTTTAACATGCCCTAAAGTGCCCTTTCTAATGTCTAAATGTGCACTAAAGTGTCCTATTAAACATATGTGCATGTTTACACATCTAAAGGGCACTTTAGTGCATGTTTAGATGTTTAAAAAGGGCACTTTAATGCACATTGAATGTTAAAAGAGGAACTTTGTGCATGTTTCGACATTTAAAAAGTCATTTCATGGAGATTTAGACATTAAAAAGGGCACTTTACTGCATATTTAGATATTTTTCAGCACTTTAAAGTGCTCCTCAACATAAAAACACAGAGTAAACGGCTCCATCCAGACCTCTGAGTCAACGTCTGATGGGTTTTCACGTAGTTTCCGAGGGTAAAAGGACAGAAAGCAGTGGATGGTTAGAGTAGAATAAACGGCAGGAAAACGCCGACCACAGCCCTGATTTATCTGCTGCCCTGCTGCAGCCTATTAGGGCTGAGATAATATTTTCATATTGTTTTATTAAACACTATGAGGCCTTATTTATGGCCGGAGCCCTGATCCAGCCTGAAAAGACTCATTGAAGCTGCATTCTATGAAATATGGATCCGTCAGAGCTGGGACCTGTACAGGGACCCGATGGTTCAGATAAATCACTACATGAGTTTTAGCTTGTGTTGGATTCTCTGCAGCAGCAGCTGGTTTTATACCTACACACAGTTTTTGTGTATAAATCTATAAAATGTTCAAATTCCTGTTAATTTCATTGGAAAATGCAATAATTTGAGATTTTTCTGCATTAACTCTCTATTACATAGTGTTTCCATGGTAACAATTACTTTATCCTCACTTTTCTAAAAAGCTGTGATAAAAAATCTATGTTTTTATAGTTGGGTGTGAAAAGGAGACTTTTATTTTGAAGGGCATACGATTAATGAGGTCACATGACCAGGATATCCCTATTGCTGATGGATATTTGACATGTGGCTGTTATTGTGTCACAAACGGTCATTTTATCATTTTTTAATCTCATAACTGACTTTTTATCTTCTTTTTTAACCTTTTATCTCATATTTTTGTGTTTTTTGTATCATTTTTAACCTTTTATCTCATATTTTTGTGTTTTTATATAATTTTTAACCTTTTATCTCATATTTTTGTTGTTTGATCTGAACTTGTTTTCTAATCCAAAGTTATTAAATAGCTTTTTTTTCGTTTCACCAATTTTTTAGGATAATATATTTAATATATTTAATATATTTATATATTGTCTCTATCTTTAAATCTTTTACCTTTAAAATCTAATAAGTTTTGTTTTTTTTAATAATTTTTTTCCCATTTTTTTGCCACAATTCTGACTTTTTATCTTTTTTTTTTATACTTTTATCTCATATTTTTTGTCCTTTTATCATTTTTTATCTATGATTTTAGTTGTTTTATCAGATATTTTTATCTAATGCTATCAAAAAATAACCAATCAATCAATTTGAGTCGATTTTTAAGTAGAAAACGTCCAAATTCTCTGGTTCCAGCTTCTCTTCTCTGATTATTTCCTGGTTTCTTTAGTCTCTATAATAATAAACTGATGATTTGAGGTTGAATCTTCATCTTTGATCCACATTTTAAACCATTTAATGAACCAAACAACTAATAATTATCTATTAAATCCTTGCAGATGAACAGATCTCATGTTTTTATCATTTCTATGGATTCTACTACATAAAGCTCCATTAATGTCAGTCTGAGACGCATCAACGTTATATTTTACTACCACGTCTCCTGGGATATGAAGGAGTTCATTACTTTTATAGAATAACTAGGACCAGACAACGTCAGAGCCAGAACTTCTCTGTTGTTCCAGGTGCATCAACATGAATCATTCATTCTCATCCATCACGTCGTTTCTCTATAAAACCACACACAGGCCTTTAAACACTCAGAGATTCAGCGGCTGGATCCATGGAGCGGTGCTGGCGCCGGGACCAGGACGAGGTTGGGCCCAGACGTCAGAGATCACGTTAACGAGGCTACGAAACGACGCGGTTCCACGACGTCTGACGGGTTCACGTCAGGAGTTAAACTGCAGGAAAATATTCTGGTGTGAGCTGAGGAACCGTGGTCGGTACCAGAAGAAGGAAAAGTTGGATCCGAGCGTCAATATGTCAAAACTGAAATAGAAGCAGGAGGGTCTCAGCTCCACCACGGCTGAAAACCTCCCAACACGTTCAGAGACCATGCTTCAGTCTTTGAACTGGACTTTAACAAAAAGGTGCTAATAAAGGTTGATTGAATACAGTTTTCCTGCTATAAATGATAATAACACAAAGGTTATTGACTTATATAATAAAATTAATAAATGTACAACATGTGAGGTGACGACAGAAGAGTCAGAATCTGTTGATGTTGCTGTTATAGAACAAATATAGTTAGAAAATTAAAGATAAAAGTATAAAACAAAACAAAACTGACCCAAATCAGGAAAAATAAACTAAATTATCTGCAAAGTTTAGTGATTAATAAGATAAGAGTTAAAAGATCAATTATTTAAGTATCATACATTTTTTTTTAAGTGTTGATGTGCAAATATGTTTAGCTGCTAATATGCTAGATATTGAAAATGGGAAAATCCCATAGACTTATATAACCTCTATGTAACCTCTCTCAAAAACCACATGCTAACACGTTAGCCAGTTTAGCTGCTAATAAGCTAGATATTCAAAACATCTTTGTTTTCCCTTTTGCTTTCTCCGTAACATAACTAAAGTATGGTACCCTCTCTCAAAAACCACAAGTTAACATGTTAGCTAGTCTAGCTGCTAATATGCTAGTTATCGAAAATGGGAAAATCCCATAGACTTATATATCCCAGCGCTATCCTACAGCAATGATTTAGTGTAAAGCTCCGTATCACGGCTCCTCCTCATGTTGCTTCCCAGCACTTTCACAACAACCAAAAGCTCCGTTTCCCGTTTCTCCGTAACGTAACTAAAGTATTGTGACGTCTCACAAAAACAACATGCTAGGACATTAGCTGGCTAATGCTGCTAAAGCTAAATATTCAAAACATCAATATCATTAAAAGTTCAAATCCCATAAACGTATCCCAGCGCTATCCTACAGCAACGATTTAATTCCAGTGTAAAGCTCCGTATCACATCTCTCATAAACCACATGCTAAGACGTTAGCCAGTTTAGCTGCTAATAAGCTAGATATTCAAAACATCAATATCATTAAAAGTTTAAATCCCATAGACGTATATATCCCAGCGCTATCCTACAGCAATGATTTAGTGTAAAGCTCCGTTTCCCGTTTCTTCGTAATGTAACTAAAGTATCGTAACGTCTCACAAAAACCACATGCTAACACGTTAGCCGGTTTAGCTGCTAATGCTGCTAAAGCTAAATATTCAAAACATCAATATCATTAAAAGTTAAAATCCTAAAATCCCATAAACGTATATATATCCCAGCGCTGTCCTACAGCAATGATTTAGTTCCAGTGTAAAGTTCCGTATCACATCTCTCAAAAACCACATGCTAACACGTTAGCCAGTTTAGCTGCTAATAAGCTAGATATTCAAAACATCAATATCACTAAAAGTTAAATTCACATAGACGTATATATCCCAGCTCTATCCTACAGCAATGATTTAGTGTAAAGCTCCGTTTCCCGTTTCTTCATAACGTAACTAAAGCTAACACATTAGCAGGTTTAGCTGCTACTTTATTCCTCATGCTAACTCCAAGACGCGTTCAAAGACCCTCAGGAAATCCCAGCACTATCACCTAACAACAGAATCTGGGCCTAAACTCAGTTATTTATAGACTCATATAACAGTAACATGAGCAAATAAAGAGATTTATCATGAATCCAGTTTTAACTGGACTATCAACACTGGTTAAAACTGACCTCACATGTTATTTAAACATGAAAAATCCACTTCAGCTTCACTTTTCTATAGAAATATATAGTTCCTGGTGTTTCTGATGATATGAAGTGATGGGAAACACCAACGCTTCAGGTTTTCATTGGGTTTAGACACAGAATGAGGTAGTTGGTGTGTTCCTTCTCTCTTTCAGGGTTTTTATTCCATTTCTGTCCCGTCTCTACTCAGCAGAGTGAAATAAAGCAGTTTGATGGACACGGTTTAAATGGAGACCTTTAAACGCTGAAACACTCTGCAGACGTTAGCGTGTGGAGGCTCCGGGATCGAATCCCAGCGCAGAGACGAGGGAGCAGGAATACAAATTACAAGCCATAAAGATATATGAAATATCACATAACATGTGTTTGTGGGTCCACATCTGGACGGTAGACACTAAAACGTCATGAGAAGCACATCAGAAACATGTGTTTAGGCCCACAGAGAATCTGGAAACATAGAAGAGAAGCAGAAAAGATGGAAAGTAGCACAAGAGACAGAGACGTAGAAGATTATATATATATATATATATATATATATATATATATATATATATATATATATATATATATATATATATATATATATATGTATAGAGAGAGAGAGAGAGAGAGAGAGAGAGAGAGAGATAGAATACACACACACACACACACATATATATATAT
>CM060474.1:22034980-22138030 GCA_030544235.1 Lepturacanthus savala
CCTCCCTTCCTTCCTTCCTTCCTTCCTTCCTTCCTTCCTTCCTTCCTTCCTTCCTTCCTTCCTTCCTTCCTCCCTCAGCATTTTCACCTTTTCCCTCAATCATTCAGTCTTTTATTGACTCATGGCCACCAGGACCTGGTCAGACCATCAGTGCTGGTGCTGCTGGTCCAGGACCTGGTCAGACCATCAGTGGTGGTGCTGCTGGTCCAGGACCTGGTCAGACCATCAGTGGTGGTGCTGCTGGTCCAGGACCTGGTCAGACCATCAGTGGTGTTGCTGCTGGTCCAGGACCAGGTCAGACCATCAGTGGTGGTGCTGCTGGTCCAGGACCTGGTCAGACCAGCAGCGGTGGTGCCGCTGGTCCAGGTCTCAGTAACTATTACTATGGATTGAATCCTCTAAGCTAATTACCAGCAGATCCATTCTGCTGCTATAACCTTGAGGAGCTGCAGCACTAATGAAGCCGAGGAGAAGACTAACGACGTGTCTCCTCCGGCCTTGGGATCAATCCAAAAACCCACTTTCAGTCCTCACAGCTGAAAGGAAAAGGTCTGGTCTCTAAACCCCAAACTCTCCGGGAGAAAAGAGAGCAGTTCACCGGCGTCGGGTAATGAACCAGATCTGATATTTGGAGCCGACGTGGCAGCGAATCCAGGGCGAGGATTTATCTCATCGATCAGAGGGAAGGTTCAGATCCAGGTCGGCTGCCGCTAACCAGAGGAAAACCTGATAAAGACCAGGCAGGATTTACACGACCCCCCGAAGGCCTGAAGATCCACCAGAGGTGTTACATCACTGCACCTGAAGGAGGTTCAGCCGTAGTTCAGCAGCGGTTTCTGCTGGGATGAAGGGTTTGACAGTCAGGAGGATTCTGAAATCCACCACAGCCCTTTGATACCTCTGCTTTCACCGCTTTAATTCACCCAAAGGCTGTTTCAGTACCGCTTCATCTACTAGTTGGATTAAAGCAGAAATATATTGACAGACGTCTGATTTCACTTGAAAATGGGGTGAAAACCTGAAAGGACGTGACCTTTATGACCTTAACCTTCCTGTTTCTTTCCTAACTTTCTTCCTTTCTTCCTAAATCTGAAGGTTTAAAGCTTCATGTTTTACCTCCTCGACTCTAAAACATGCAAATCAAGAGGTCTTTTAATCTATTAATTAGTTGTTTGGTTCATTAAATGGTGTAAAATGTGGATCAAAACTGAAGATTCAACATAAAATGTCTTTTTTTGTCCAAAGATCATCAGTTTATTATTATAGAGACTAAAGAAACCAGGAAATAATCAGAGAAGAGAAGCTGGAACCAGAGAATTTGGACGTTTTCTACTTAAAAATGGTTCAAATCAATTAATCAATTATTAAAATAGTTGGAAATTAATGGCAATAATAGTTAGCAACTTATCAATTAATCATTTTTTCCACTAATCATTGAAGTTCTACTGCAAGGTTGGTCAAAATAATCAGAATAATCAGAGAAGAGAAGCTGGAACCAGAGAATTTGGACGTTTTCTACTTAAAAATCGACTCAAATTGATTGATTGGTTATTTTTTGATAGCATTAGATTAAAATATCACTTCAAACAATAAAAATTATAGATAAAAAAGTTGTAAAAAATGATAAAAGACCAAAAAATATGAGATAAAAGTATAAAAAAAGATAAAAAGTCAGAATTGTGGCAAAAAATTAATTATAAAAAGTGAAACTTATTATATTTTAAAGGTAAAAGATTTAAAGGTAGAGACAATATATAAATATATTAAATATATTAAATATATTATCCTAAAGATTTGGTGAAACGAAAAAAAAAGCTATTTAATAACTTTGGATTAGAAAAAAAGTTCAGATCAAACAACAAAAATATGAGATAAAAGGTTAAAAATGATACAAAAAAGACAAAAATATGAGATAAAAGGTTAAAAATGATACAAAAAAGACAAAAATATGAGATAAAAGGTTAAAAATGATATAAAATAAGACAAATGACGTTTTCTTCTTTAAAAATGGTTCAAATCAATTAATCGATTATCAAAGTCGTTGTAAATTAATGGAATAGTTAGAAACTCATCAATTAATCAGTTTCTAATCATTGAAGCTCTACTACAACGTTGATCAATTAATCAATTATTTGGTCGATTCCACAACAAAAACTGAATCTAAACAGTTGGAAATATCTTGATTTTTGGTCGAATTAGTACCAAATTAATTAGAATTATTCCAATCGCAGTTTTTTTCTTGATTTTAGTCCAATTATTCTCTTATTTTTAAGAATATATTCATCTTGCTTTCTATAAATAACCACAAATTGATCCAAATCAGACAAAAATTGTTCTTTTTGTTCCAAAAACAAGATGTTTTCACCCACTTTCAAGTGAAAATGTGAAGATTTATTGTTTTTCTTAGTGGAACATGATGATAAAGTGAATATCTTTGGGATTTAGCTATAATTGAATGTGAAACAGGCCTGAAAGCAGCAGAAGCTAAAGCTGCAGCAGCCGTTTCTCTGTCATGTATTGACATGTTCATATATAAATCAGAATGAACGAGGGAACTTCATGATGGTTTTCTCTGTTTTCGTCCAATCGGCTGCCGTCAAACGGCCGATTGAAGGAATCAGCCGCCGCGTTTACACGTGCTAATAAAGCCGCGTGAACGTGGTCCGCTAATTAGGTTACGCACATGCTGATTAAGAGCTTAATTCTGTAATTTAGCCTGCAGACACTTTACATGTCACTTTCCAGAGCCGAGCAATTATCTTAATCCAATTATAATCAAACGCCTTCAAATGCAAATTAACTGTGGTGGTTTAACTCCATCAAAGAACACCTGTGTTTTCATGTGAGACATTAACGGACGTGGGGAAGAAGATCGTAACCACAGAACTACGGGAAATTAACGTTAGATACGATGTTTTTAGTCCATATTCATTAGTTTATAGTAGAACTTTTAAAAACAGACTGATGAAAACAAATATTTCTCAAGAATAAAAGAATAAAAACTAGAAAGACAACAATATGGTGACTACCAGCTAGCATTGTTGTCCTTATTTAATACTAGTCAATGCAAAAGTTGGGTCTGTGGCACCAGATTCCAGGTATCACCACCAGGTGGCAGCAAAAACGATGGCGCCTGTTTGAAGGTCCATTTACTGCAACGTTACCAAACCACTGAAGATTCAAAAGGGTCCAGAAACCAGGACTTCTTCAGGATCATTACCAAAATTTAATCATCTGATCATGGGACCATGCCCAACATTTGCTGAAAATTTGATGAAAATCTGGCCAGAACTTTTTTAGATATTTTGCTAACAAACAGACAAACGCTGGCAAAAACTTAACAAGCGGTTAAACAGACATGTGGACAAATTAATGTCCATATCAGTGGTTGGATCTCATCATCAATTAAGAATGTTAAATGCGGCTTCTTAAATATGTTTCTGGTTGCTAAAAGTTGAATTAAGGCCTTTTTTTCGGTTCGTCAAAGCCGAAAATATGATTGAAAAAAGTATTTTTTATCCAGATCAACAGTCCACAACCCCAAGATCATCAGTTTACTATTATAGAAGAATAAAGAAACCAGGAAATTCTGTCTGGAACCAGAGAATTTGGACATTTTCCTCTTAAAAATGACTCTAATCAATTCATCAATTATCAAAACAGAAAGTAGAATTAGGTGGAAAAATTCAGATTAAACACGAGGCAGATTTAATCCATTAAAAATGTAAAGTAAACTTGTTATATTATGTTTAAATGCCAAAATATCATATGATACATGAACTATTAGACAATTTATGAATATAAATCTGTTCATTTGAATAAACAGGGCATCTGAAGGGCAATATGGCAATTTCTTGTATTATTTTCAATGCTTTTAAGAAAATAAGATGCTATTTCATTGATGTTTTACAGTAAAAAAGACATAAAGTAAAGTTGAGTGGGTATATCTTCATATAATGGAGACAGATTTGAATTTTCCATCCCTGAAGATGCATAAAACACTGTGAGAAGGTTAAATGTCAGTTATTAGTTAGAATAAACCCTTTATTTCCCAGCGTAGAATCAGCTGATCGGCGCTCCACCTACTACATTTACCCCCGTTCCCCTCATGAATTTTAATGACTAGCGTAGCATTTTAATGACTAGCGTAGCATTAACCTTTCTGTGCAGCATCATGTGTGACCTGTGGTCGATGTGGGATGGTTCCATGATGGCAAGGGAGGAAAATAACGTGTGAATGTGGAAGGTTAGCGCCGACACGCGTTAAATAACACCACGATACGCTCGGAATCCCTGGGACGCTGGAATACACGCGAAGGAAAAACTGCTCAGACTCAACCGCCGAGGCTTAGAGGTTTAAATCTGAAATAACCCGAGAGCATCGAGGAAATTCTACAAAATGAGCTTATCTGGAGCCACTTATTTATTATAACGATGAAATCCTGTTTCACTCTTATAAAAAGCAGAAAGAAAAGCAAGAAAAAGGGAGAAATCGGCTCAGAACGTCCAGATATACGGTGGCATGGAGGGAGAAAAGGAAGGAAACGAGGAGGAAGGAGGTAGGAGACGACAGGAAGGAAGGAAGGAGGAGGGAGGTAGGAGATGACAGGAAGGAAACGAGGAGGAGGAGATAGGAGACGACAGGAAGGAAACGAGGAGGAGGGGGTAGGAGACGACAGGAAGGAAGGAAGGAGGAGGGAGGTAGGAGATGACAGGAAGGAAACGAGGAGGAGGGAGGTAGGAGACGACAGGAAGGAAACGATGAGGAGGAGGTAGGAGACGACAGGAAGGAAGGAAACAAGGAGGAAGGAGGTAGGAGACGACAGGAAGGAAGGAAACAAGGAGGAAGGAGGTAGGAGACAACAGGAAGGAAGGAAGGAAGGAAACGATGAGGAAGGAGGTAGGAAACAATAGGAAGGAAGGAAACGAGGAGGAAGGAGGTAGGAGACGACAGGAAGGAAGGAAACGAGGAGGAAGGAGGTAGGAGACAACAGGAAGGAAGGAAGGAAACGAGGAGGAAGGAGGTAGGAGACGACAGGAAGGAAACGATGAGGAGGAGGTAGGAGACGACAGGAAGGAAGGATACAAGGAGGTAGGAGACGACAGGAAGGGAAGGAAGGAAGGAGGTAGGAGACGACAGGAAGGAAGGAAACAAGGAGGAAGGAGGTAGGAGACGACAGGAAGGAAGGAAATGAGGAGGAAGGAGGTAGAAGACAACAGGAAGGAAGGAAACGAGGAGGAAGGAGGTAGGAGACGACAGGAAGGAAACGATGATGAGGAGGTAGGAGACGACAGGAAGGAAGGAAGGAAGGATACAAGGAGGTAGGAGACGACAGGAAGGAAGGATACAAGGAGGTAGGAGACGACAGGAAGGAAGGAAGGAGGAAGGAGGTAGGAGATGACAGGAAGGAAGCGATGACATTTCTCTCAATCAGATGAACGTGCAGCGTTTAGCTAACAACTCATTTGATGTTAGAGGTTAAATCCTGTTTCCTCTTCAGAGAAACAGGATTCTTCATCAGTTTCAGGCTGTTTCCTGCGTCTGGATGAGGATTTAATCAGAAATCCCAGTGTGATGCAGCTGCTCTGTGTTTACAGCCCCGAGGCAAACAGAAAAAAAGAAAATCCATAAACGTACATGTACATTTACAAGTGTAGAGATTTAAAAAGGCTCCTGGTGATTGAAACGCACTTTGTTCATTTACCCTGTTTTATTTTCCTGTCTCTGAGGCGTCATGTGACACAGGTGAACGTCAGCTTCTGTCTGAGGCGTCATGTGACACAGGTGAACGTCAGCTTCTGTCACTGAGGCGTCATGTGACACAGGTGAACGTCAGCTTCTGTCTGAGGTGTCATGTGACACAGGTGAACGTCAGCTTCTGTCTTTGAGGCGTCATGTGACACAGGTGAACGTCAGCTTCTGTCTCTGAGGCGTCATGTGACACAGGTGAACGTCAGCTTCTGTCTGAGGCGTCATGTGACACAGGTGAACGTCAGCTTCTGTCTCTGAGGCGTCATGTGACACAGGTGAACGTCAGCTTCTGTCTGAGGCGTCATGTGACACAGGTGAACGTCAGCTTCTGTCTTTGAGGCGTCATGTGACACAGGTGAACGTCAGCTTCTGTCTCTGAGGCGTCATGTGACACAGGTGAACGTCAGCTTCTGTCTCTGAGGCGTCATGTGACACAGGTGAACGTCAGCTTCTGTCTGAGGCGTCATGTGACACAGGTGAACGTCAGCTTCTGTCACTGAGGCGTCATGTGACACAGGTGAACGTCAGCTTCTGTCTCTGAGGCGTCATGTGACACAGGTGAACGTCAGCTTCTGTCTGAGGCGTCATGTGACACAGGTGAACGTCAGCTTCTGTCACTGAGGCGTCATGTGACACAGGTGAACGTCAGCTTCTGTCTCTGAGGCGTCATGTGACACAGGTGAACGTCAGCTTCTGTCACTGAGGCGTCATGTGACACAGGTGAACGTCAGCTTCTGTCTCTGAGGCGTCATGTGACACAGGTGAACGTCAGCTTCTGTCACTGAGGCGTCATGTGACACAGGTGAACGTCAGCTTCTGTCTGAGGTGTCATGTGACACAGGTGAACGTCAGCTTCTGTCTGAGGCGTCATGTGACACAGGTGAACGTCAGCTTCTGTCACTGAGGCGAAAAGCTGTGATATAAAATCCATGTTTTTACAGTTCGGTGTGAACAGGAGGCTTTTATTTTGAAGGATCTACAATGTATGAGGTCACATGACCAGGATATCCCTATTGCTGATGGACATTTAACATGTCTAATAACTGACGATTGCCTGTTTCAATGTTGATGTTTTCCTTATTCAAATATGTTAAATTCCTAGTGTATAAAACCTAATAGAGTCCCATTGATGAGACTAGGTTTTACTTTTTCTTATATTCTTATCTCATATTTTGGACATTTAATCTCATAATTCTGGCTTTGCTGCATAGAGGGCACACTAAGATGAGGGCACTTTAGCACACATTTTAGCTCCAAATAGGGCACTTTAACGTGCTTCTTTGCTCCGTAGAGGGCACTTTAACATATGTTTTAGTGCCCAAGAAGGCACTTTAGCAGACTTTTTAGCCTTTATAGCTCTCTAGAGGGCACTTTAACTGGTATTTTTCTCAGAGGAGGGCACTTTAACACGTTTTAGCCTTTTTACCTCCTAAGAGGGCACTTTAACATCATTTTAGCTCCCAAAAGGGCACTTTGGCACACTTTTTAGCCTTTATAGCTCTCTACAGGGCACTTTAACACACATTTTAGCTCCAAAGAGGGCACTTTAACATGCATTTTAGCTCCAAAGAGGGCACTTTAACGTATGTTTTAGTCCCCAAGAAGGCACTTCAGCACACTTTTTATCCTTTATAACTCTCTAGAGGGCAGTTTAACGCTGTTTTAGCTCCAAATAGGGCACTTAAACATGATTTTAACTCCCTAGAGGACACTTTAACACGCTTTAGGCTTTCACCATCAGTATTTTTGGCCATTCCAAGCCCAAACCATGTCAACCAGCAGGACCTATTGGTTCCTATGGATCATCTAAAGGGAATAAATGATGTTTTTATGTTTTACAAACCTTTTTCAGAGAGTTAAACTCCCTGGTGCCACGTTTTTAGGGGCTACACCACATGACATGTGTGACATTCCACCAAAGATAAGAGCCAAACAGCCCAGTAGAGGATTCTCTCTCCTGAACCACGCGACAATAAAACCTTGACGGGAACAAAATAAAAGCGAAAGGTCAGCGCCTGTTGACACGAGGCGACAGAACGCTGGCGACAGATTGTAGAGATTCAATCAGCGGCTGCCCTTTAACGGCAGAATAAACCAGCAGAGACAGCTGGGTGGTGTCCACTCTGTTCATATGGAGACAGAGGAAGGAGTCGGAGGGTTTAGACAGTGGTGGAAAATGTGAAGTAAAGGGAAAAAATCCCAGCGAGATGCCCTCGAGCAAGGCAGCTGAAGTCTGCTGTGGTTGTTGAGAGCAATGGAAGAAACCAGTAGCTGTTGTAGGTTATTATCTGAGGAACACAACGTATCTGGAAACACTGGGGGAAATGAAAGTAGACGAGACGCAGGAGATTAACTCCTAAAACAGCTTCTAGTTCTCTATCCATCAGTTAATCGTCGTCTTATTGATCGTCTGTCTGGATCTAATCGGCTCGTTGTGCAGCTCTTAGCGCCGCAGTTAGCGTTAGCATTCGATATCGATGCTAATTAAAGTGCAGCCGGTGTGACAGGTGTCTGTATAACAACAGACCTGTCGGAATAATGAGAAAAAGAGATGTTTCCTGTAGAAAGACCAGAATAACACAGAATAATGTGTTAGTTAATGTGTATTATATATAAATATTGGTATTTGCAGGAGTGCTTTTCTTATTTGGTCTGAGTTTAAATTAAATAAGTAAAAGTTTCCTTTGATATTAATAAATATGAATGAGAAGGACGAGGAGAAACTATTTCAATTAGTTTATTATTTATTATCCCAAAAAGGTGAGAGATCCCTGAGGTATTTTCATTTTGAAGCTAGTGAAGCTAGTTTTTAAATACTTCAATGTTTTTTTGAGCTTAAATCAAAACCAGAAACCAAAAAGTAAAGGTTTAATGTACAAACCTGCAGCACGACTGTAATAATATAGAATATCTTTAATCTGACAGCAGTGACTTTCTGTTCCAGGCTACGATTAATTAGCCGCAGCCGATGGAGCACAGAGAAATTAGACCGCTGCCCAATTCATTTGTGTGAAAGTTAATTGTTGTTTGTTTGTTTAGAAATCGTTAACGTTGCAGCCTCACGGCACCAAACCCGAGAGAATGTTCCCTAACGAGTCTCCGGGATAATTAGAGGGAGACCAGCAGCACCACAGCTGTTTCCACATCAGTCCGACTGATAATTGTTGTCCTATAATTAATATCGACTGGAAAACAATGCACAGAATTGATGTTCAGGCTGAAAAAGTCACTGTTTAAAGTTGGATTTAGCAGCTAAATGCTGGAAAAGCTGAGTCAGCGGATTCTATTTTAGGGAAAGAAACAAAGACATGGAACAAAGTTAATGAGTTATTCTGCAGGAAAACACACACACACACACACACACACACACACACACACACACACACACACACACACACACCACAGACTTATTTTTAAAAGACATATTTTATTTTAAAGGACATATTTTATGTGTAAAAATGTGGATGTCCACTGTTAGATAGGAAGGTAAGTACACACACACACATCAAATTTTACACTCACACAAATGTAGGTCCCCTCTTGGCAAAAGTAAAAAGAAAACATGTTTTTAACACGATTTAAAGGACATATTTTATGTCCAAGAGGGGACCTAATATATGTCCCCTGTTGGTTGTAATGATAGAGTTGTCCACTCTTAGATAGGTATACAAGTACATACACACACACAAGTTACAACTGAATATAATTTTTTCTCTCATACAATTAGGTCCCCTCTTGGCAAAAGCTTAAAAATAATCAATAATTTAAAGGACATGTTTTATGTCCAAGAGGGGACCTAAAATATGTCCCCTGTTGGGTCGGGGTCCACTGTTAAACAGGTATTCAAGTACACACACACACACACACACACACACACACACACACACACTACAACCTTTAGAATCATGGCTGGACATCAAATTTTACACTCACACAGATTTAGGTCCCCTCTTGGTAAAAGTAAAAAGAAAACATGTTTTTAACATGATTTAAAGGACATATTTTATTTCGAAGTGGGGACCTAAAATATGTCCCCTGTTGGGTCGGTGGTCCACTGTTGTGTAATGATATAGTTGTCCACTGTTAGATAGGTATACAAGTATAGACACACACACAGTTACAACTGAATATACATTTTTTTTCTCTCACACAAGGTCCCCTCTTGGCAAAAGTTTAAAAATCCAAGAGGGGACCAAATCCAAATATGTCCCTTGTTGGGTCGGTGGTCCACTGTTAAACAGGTATTCAAGTACACACACACACACACACACAATCATGGCTGAACATCACATTTTACACACACACACATTTAGGTCCCCTCATGGCAAAAGTTTAAAAACATCATCATGTTTTTTCAAGTTTTTTTAATATGATTTAAACGACATATTTTAGATCCAAGAGGGGACCTAATATATGTCGTCCACTGTTAGATAGGTAGACAAGTACACACACACACACACACACAGGACAATATAATGGTTGTAGCTGTTAAAAACCAATAAATATATAATGTTTTTAATGGTTTAGTATTATTTTTTTATTATAAATAACACTGAATATTGTTTCCATAGCAGCAACATTATAAAGTTCCGATATGAAGTTAATTATAACTCATCAATAAATTAAATAATATTCAGAATTAGATGGAATCTGGTCACTTACAATGAGAATAACATTATTCCCAATGTCTGATACTGAATATTAAACATGATTATTCAGGTTTTGTCATAACGAGATTCCAATCGATTAATTGGCTGCATTATAATTAACTCCTTTATTTAATCCCGGAGGCTCCGCTGGTCGTCTGCAGATGAAATAACATGAGTAAAGTTGATATTTTGGCTTCTCTGGAGTTTCTCGCTTCAGTAAATGAGCCTCACACATCACAGAGATGAGCAGGACGATAGCAGAGCCTGGGTTTTCTTCTGTCTCTGAATGATCTCAGTGGGAGGAGACGCTCTTAGTCACGCTGTAGAATTGATTGCAAACGGAATTAAGGGGAATTGCATCATTACTGACGTGTCTGAGAGGCATTCCTTCATGGAAATGACTGGAAATGTTCATTATGATACAGAATAAGAGGCGATGTCAGGACGAGAGGAGGAAACGGAACATTATGCAGGAAAAGATGTGTTGGTTTGATATAAGAGACGTGGTTTTAATTATAATTAATGACGTGTCCAGAGTCCTGGTTACATTTACTGGACTCTACGTCTTTATTATGTACATTTATCAGGTTAATATGAACTAAATTACATTTAAACAGGTGGAAATATCTTGTTTTTGTGAAATTAGTCGATAAATTCACTCATTTCAAGGTATTTTTGTTGTTTTTGAAGCAAAATTCAATTGAAAAAGTCAGAAATATGAGATAAACAGTAAAGAATGTGATGAAAACAGTTAAAATTATAATATAAAAAATGTAAAATATAAGATTAAAAGACAAGAAATATGAGATGAAAAGTAAAAAAAGTGAGTTAAAAAGACAGAAAATATGAGATAGTGTTAAAAACCTGAAAAATGTCCCTTTAAGGTAATTAGTTAATTAATTAATTAGTTAATTAATTAATTAGTTAATTAGGCTGATATTATACATTAATAGTGATTATTGATCATCTATAACTGATATTATACATTAATAGTGATTATTGATCATCTATAACTGATATTATACATTAATAGTGATTATTGATCATCTATAACTGATATTATACATTAATAGTGATTATTGATCATCTATAACTGATATTATACATTAATAGTGATTATTGATAATCTATAACTGATATTATACATTAATAGTGATTATTGATCATCTATAACTGATATTATACATTAATAGTGATTATTGATCATCTATAACTGATATTATACATTAATAGTGATTATTGATCATCTATAACTGATATTATACATTAATAGTGATTATTGATAGTCTTTAATCAACCATCAGCATATTTTTTATCTTTTCCAGTCTGGACATGTTTAATATAAGTCAGGTGGTTTAAATAAAACAGGTTCTCAACAAACTCTCCAAGTTGCCCGAACAGATCGGAAGAGAACTCGTCGTATAATAATATAATTATGAGGATTCACATCAAATCTGCATCAAACGTTGGCTCCTTCACATCCTGCCTGATCGCCGCTGGCGTCCCTGCAGCCATGTTGTTCCCGGAGCTCCACAATTATATTGGGAAGTAGAAACTTGTCATAACCGATAGAAAAACACGTCAAAAACCCGACCGATAATAACAGTAATAGACTGGAATTTTCCCCTCGAAAAGGCATTTAAACAGACAGAAAGAGGCACAACAACACTGTGAAAAACACTCAACACTGATGGAAACAGCTGCACCACTTACACTCAACTCCTCTGTTATATCTACAGGTCACTGAGGAGATCTAAAGCACTTTTAATGACCTTTGACCTTTCCTACGCAAACATACTGAAGCTGTTGTTTATAGCAGAGCAGCATCTGTCACGGAAAATAGGAAATTCATGCATTTTAGAGCCAGAATTCAGCCAATGCTAACAATCATTCTGCAATTAGCAGGACACGAAAATGAGCAAATTGAAGCTCGTTAAGCTCGTTAACGACCAAAGACAAAGTCTCAACAGGGAAAAGTAAGTATAGGTAAATATAGGCAGGTAAACATATGAAGCTGAAGAAGAGGACTTTTCTTTTCTTTTGAAAAATGTGAATAAACTGCAGAATGTCGTGAAAAAGGAGGCGAAAAGATCGAGAGCGGGTGGAGCAAATTGAAGCTCGTTAAGCTCGTTAAAGACGAAAGTACCAAGGGGAGTTCGTTAAAATAACTGGTCGAGTTTTTGCAAATTTGCGAAATATAGGTAAATATATGAAGCAAGAGAAGAGGACTTTAAAAAATGTGAATAAGGTTGTGAAAAAGGAGGCGAAAAGAGCGTGTGGAGCAAATTGAAGCTCGTTAAGCTCGTTAAGATCGTTAAGCTCGTTAAAGGCCCAAGGGAGCGTTCAGAAAAGTAGGTTTTCCAGTTTTCACAATTTCGAGAAAAAAGACTTTTGAAGCCAAATGATTCATCAGTAATCAGTGAATTTACAGCATGTGGTGTGAAGTTAAAGGACAAAACATGAGTTTCTTAGTTCTAACGCCCCCTACAGGTAGGTAGGTAGGGTTATTGAAAAAAAAGGAAAAAAAAGAGGACTTTACTTTTTTGAAAGTTCGATTCATTTTGACTCATTCTCTTCAGAAAAACAGACAATGATGGATATGTATATATACATATATACATACATATACATTATGTTTTTATTTCCCAAAGGATCAATAAAGTCATATCTAATCTTTCCTTTTATCGAAATGTTGAGATAAAACCAACTTTGTTCTATTTGTTTCGACGTATTCTCATGAATCTTCCTTCTCTTATTATTCTACTATTTTTTATGGGCTCTTTTCCAGCCTGTTTGTGTGTTTTCAGGATAAATGAGACTAAACTGCAGAAGGACACAGAAAAGGAGGAGAAGCGTGGAGCAAATTGAACGCTCGTTAAAAGACGAAAAAACCAACGGGGAAGGTCAAGGACAGCGAGGAGGAAGAATTCTCTTAAAAATCGAGTGTTTGAACGTGCTCCGCACACACAATCTAACGTTAAAAAAAGAAAAAACACACTGCAGCTCCTCCACTCATATTATATAACCTCCCCGCAGCTCGTGCTGCAGCCTGGACGAAGGAAATCCAGAAGCTCTGAAGGTCGAATGTACAAAATGCTGCAAAAACAACAGTGAACCCCGTCGTCAAGGTGACATCACGTCCCGTCGCACCTTTTAACCTGTTGACAAGGAGCCAAAGCCCAGCGCCCGGCGCTATTCTCACACCGAGAGACGTCACATTCCCACATTTCTCATCCGGGAGTTCCTGGTTGTGGCAGACAGTTAGACAGGAGGGAGCTGTCTAACACCAGCACATCATTAAATAATCGCTCTTAGCAACTGATCCCAAAAGCAAACAAACACTGGAGGATTTTTTCTTTTGACGTTGTAAAGACGATGCCATGAAAACCAAAAAGCCAACATTGCCTAAGTTTGTAAGAATGCACTTATGTTAATATGGTCTGCAGTTACCGAGGAGATTTTTATTGAGTATTTCAAGAAAAAAAGTAGGAATAGTGAAAACTTGAACTATAATCGTCGATGATAGTAAACCAATGTACTCTTAAAATGTCAAAGCCTTCAGTATAATAGTTTGGCTGATATTAAAGATTCAAGATTCAAGATCTGGTCTCAGAACTGGTCCTACATCACATGGACCAAATTTTATAAAAATCGGTGCAGCCGTTCTAGAGATATAAACTTCCCACATGTGTAGCGCCCCCTAGTGGCCAAAATTCACCAAATTTTATTTATAACCCCACAATCTCACAGCAACCAAAAATTTCCAATTTGGCGTTAATAGGATTTACTTTGACCGAGATTTGCAAAATTTTGCATTTTTATAGCTAGCGACAAAATTTTGTTCGTAATAAATTTACGCATTTTTCAACCAAAAGAAATTCTTTCGGTAACTTTATATCGGGTCAAAGTGAAGAGTGGACGTAGCAATTTTGGTGCCGATCGGACAAAGTCCCAAGAAGAAGCAAGAAAAAAACGGTTTTCCAGTTTTCGCAATTTTGCGAAAAAACCTATTCAGCAGAAGTGGGCGTGGCCTAGCCCAAATGATTCAGCAGCATTCAGGGAATCTGACGATATAAGTTTTTTTGAATGTGCAACATGAGGTGTGGGAATTATAGCTTATAACATGTTTTTCTTAGTTATAGCACCCCCTACAGGTCAATATATGTAGGGTTTGTTTTACAAAGTTTGAGATTCTCAGCAAAAATATCTCATTATTCTTACACTTTTTAGACTTTTTTGTAGAAAACACACTTTTCCAGCAATTAAACTTATTTTAAACTGTCACAGATTAATAAGAAGAATGAGTTTGCAGCATCGGTGGATTCAGGAAGACAAATCTGCAGAGTTCTTGTTAAAATTTGTTCTGAGCCTCGGGAAAAGTTAGAGATAAAAGCTCAACTTCCCTCGACTTTAACACTCGCAGCTTTTCAGCGAGAAACTTTTCAGCTCACGTCCTCTGCAACAAAAAAAAAGAAATAAAAAAACCTCCTGATCCAGCAGCAGAGTGGGATGATGGGAGATTATGATGCAGCGTTTATTTAAACACAAAGACCCAACGTTACTTCTTTTATAAACCTGAGACTTTTAATATGAACACGGTTTAAAAAGCTCATGACCTGGAATACATTAAGCAGCCAGGAGATGACATTACTGACATCAAAGTCAAAGTGGAACATTCAAGCTTGACCGACTCCTTTTAATAGTCTGAACACACACACACACACACACACACACACTTCCTGGCCTTTTCAAATGCAATTAAGTCCCAAATGTATTCACTGGCTTGACATATGAGGATATGAAGAGGACATAAAGGGCTGGATGGTGGAGGTAAGAAGGAGGGAGGCGGGGATGAGACGGAGGTTACGACTGATTCTACTGAACGAGACGTGTTGGGTCTTTAGTTTTATACAGAAACAGGATTAATATCCTCCACAGTCGTAGGATCAGTGTTAAAATGTCCATTCAGAGCCGTTAATGTAAGATTTCAGTTTATGGATGGTGTTTAGAAACAGAACCAGACTGTAAGTCTGATATTTAAAGGGGGCGGGGCTGAAAAGGGAAATAAAGGCATCTACAGTGTATTTTATATATATTTAATATGAATTATACTGTATTAAAACTTAGTAGTTAAAACTGGATTATTCAAGGTGAACACATATAGTGTCTTCACCACTGAAGAGGGCACTGTAGAACATGTTTAACAATTGGGTCAAAAGGGGAATGTATTAAATGTAATTTATGTAATTAAAGTTTATTCAGACTATATGATAAGTTCATTTTTTTCTGGTTGTGAGACTATTAGAATTGTCTTGAATTATTAAAAGATAATTTTGCTTATTTCAATTTTTTTTTCTAAATTATAAAAGGTCAGAATTATGAGATAAAAATTCAGAATTATGAGATAAAAAGTCAGAATTATGAGATAAAAATTCTGAATTATGAGATAAAAAAGTCAGAATTATGAGATAAAAAGTCAGAATTATGAGATAAAAAGTCAGAATTATGAGATAAAAAGTCAGAATTATGAGATAAAAAGTCAGAAATATGAGATAAAATTCAGAATTATGAGATAAAATTCAGAATTATGAGATAAAAAGTTAAAATTATGAGATAAAAAGTCTGAATTATGAGATAAAAGTCTTAATTATGAGATAAAAATTCTGAATTATGAGATAAAAAAGTCAGAATTATGAGATAAAAAGTCAGAATTATTAGATAAAAAGTCAGAATTATGAGATAAAAAGTCAGAATTATGAGATAAAAAAGTCAGAATTATGAGATAAAAAGTCAGAATTATGAGATAAAAAGTCAAAATTATGAGATAAAAAGTCAGAATTATGAGATAAAAAGTCAGAATTATGAGATAAAAAGTCCATTATATGAGATAAAAAAATATTTTATGAGTGAAAATCATCTTATATAATACTAGAATAGTTTCATGCTATTTAAGTCAAGTTTAATACGCTAGTAATATATTTTTATATTGGTTCCATTTGGCAACAAAACTGTTTTAGCATATTAGAAAAAATTATAACATCAAAATTTTAATAAATGTAAAAACAAAAATAAAGTTTAGTTACAGTAGATAATGAGTTCGGTTTATTTTTTATAATTTATTTAGTGAAAGTTTAAAAAAATAAAAACAATTCTGAGACATTGATGCTCACATGTCAAATGTCCATCAGCAATAGGGATATCCTGGTCATGTGACCTCATAAATTGCACGCCCTTCAAAATAAAAGCCTCCTTTTCACGCCATAGATTTTATATCACAGCATTGTATAAAAATGAAGCTAAATTAATGTCAACACTAACGTCTCTTCCCTCCTACTCTGCATGTTTATCTCCAGCTTTTCTCTGGTTTCTGTGTTTTTTTTGTGTTTTTTTGTGTTTTTTTTGTGTTTTTTGTGTTTTTCCTGCTTCCTCCTCCTCTCGGCTGCTTTTGTCTCGTCGTTTCTCAGGTGAAGCTTCAGCCGCCGGCAGCAGGAGGCTGATGAGGTTTCCTGCCGGTCCAGGACCTGGCCGCTGATCTGGCCTCTGCAGCAGAAAGGAAGGAGCTGTGGCCAAGTGCTGACATCTGCTACCGATACGAAGGCCTCGTTTGAGTCCTATTATTGTAGACGCTTATTAAACCACCGCTGCATTCATGGATATCTACAGCGACGTGTATGAAACATGTACGGCAGCCTGGAGGGACCAGTGCTCACACTTATATGGTTATAACAACATGAACAATCTCATTTTTAGGGGTATTTTTACTTCATTAGCCACAGATAAATGTGTCATAGATGAATTAATTAGTACAGAATTATAATATTATCACAGTAAGTATCTAATCAACCTGTGGAAGTAAAGTGAAGGCTACAAATTTCCTATTAGAGCTGCAACTAACGACTCTTTTGATAGTTGATTAATCTATTAATTATTGTAATGATTAATCAATTAGTAGTTTGGTTCATTAAATGGTTAAAAATGTCAATCAGTGTTTCCAAAGATGAAGATTCAAACTCGAATTTGGACATTTTCTACAGAAAAAAATGACTCAAACCCAATAATTTAGCTCTTAAAGGGCACTTTAGCACATGTTTAGCTTCCAAGAGGGCACTTTAGTATGTTTTTAACTTTCCAATAGTAGCGATTTAGCACGTTAGCTCGCTTAGAGGGCACTTTAGCACATGTTTAGCTTCCAAGAGGGCACTTTAGTATATGTTTTAGCTCCAAGAGGGCACTTTAGTATGTTTTTAACATTCCAATAGTAGCGATTTAGCATGTTTTAGCTCTTTAGAGGGCACTTTAACACACTTTTTAGCTTCAAAGAGGGCACTTTAGCATATGTTTTGGCTACAACATAGGTTTGGTTTTCTTAAAATGAGACTAAACTGATCCATGTTTCAGTTCCTAGAGGGCACTTTAGCACATGTTTTGGCTCCAAGAGGGCACTTTAGTATGCTTTTAACCTTCCAATAGAAGCAATTTAGCACATTTTAGCTCTTTAGAGGGCACTTTAACACATATTTAGCTTCTAAGAGGAAACTTTAACACATGTTTTGGCACCAAGAGGGCACTTTAGTATATGTTTTGGCTTCCAAAGTGGTCTTTAGAATGCATTTTTGCTCCAAGAGGTCAATTGGGCCAAATAGGTTTGGTTTTCTTAAAATGAGACTAAACTGATCCATGTTTCAGTTCCTTAAGGGCACTTTAGCACACGTTTTGGCTCCAAGAGGGCACTTTAGTATGCTTTTAACCTTCCAATAGAGGCGTTTTAGCACCTTTTAGCTCTTTAGAGGGCACTTTAACACATGTTTTGGCTCCAAGAGGGCACTTTAGTATATGTTTTGGCTAAAATGGATAAAACACATCTTTATATTTCATAAAATACCAAACGTTAATCTCTGCCTCATGTCATGTGGTCTATCAGCAGGTGAACATTACCCAGTCTTCCAGTTAACCACAGGAGAGCATGCTGGGAAATGGGTCAGAGTCTCCCACACATATGTTACAGCACCAGAAAAACACTCTGAACACCTCCACTAAGAACTACAGGAGCCTCAGGGTCATAGTTCACCGGGTTTCCAGAGGATAGACCTTCTGCCGGTTCCTGGGTTCAATCATTGAAACTACTCAGAAGATCGATGTTCTCTGCTGAGAGGTTTCACCTGCACGGATTAAAGGTGATGATTTAAGGTGGACCGGTCCAGACACGACGGTCGGACCAATCGATGGCAATCAGCAACCTGGAAACATGTTTGAACAGCAGCAGATTGACACGTCAACCTTGTGCCTTCAGCAAATAATAATTATCTTGTGGTGTGTGGATAACACTGAGAAACGTTAAGAAGCTTCAGGCTGCAGAGATGCAGCAGCAACGTTCCTGCAAACTGCATTTCCTCCTTAAATGTTGCACCTTTTTGACACAAACTGCCATAAAATCATCATATATCAATATGTTTCCTGCTCAAAACTGCAAAACATTCAATCATATTCAGGATTTTAACCCTTTAAATCTTATAATGATCAGCAACAAACCCTAAAAACTACAAAATAAAATGATTTTTCCATTAAAAATGTGGGTTTGGGTTTTTCTTAAAATGAGACCAAACTGATCCATGTTTCAGTTCCTAGAGGGCACTTTAGTGCTTCCAATAGAGGCAATTTAGCACGTTTTAGCTCTTTAGAGGGCACTTTAACACATGTTTAACTTCTAAGAGGGCACTTTAGAATGCTTTTAACCTTCCAATAGGGGCATTTTAGCAGCTGTAGCTGTTAGAGGGCACTTTAACACACCTTTTAGCTCCCAGGAGGGCACTTTAGTATATGTTTTGGCTTCCAAAGTGGTCTTTAGAATGCATTTTTGCTCCAAGAGGTCACTTAGCACGCATTGTGGCGACTTTAGCCTGTGTTTTTCAACAATTGGACCAAATGGGTTGAGGTTTTTTTAAATGAGACCAAACTGATCCATGTTTCAGTTCCTTAAGGGCACTTTAGCACACGTTTGGCTCCAAGAGGGCACTTTAGTGTGTTTTTAACCTTCCAATAGAGGCAATTTAGCACATTTTAGCTCTTAGAGGGCACTTTAACACATGTTTCGGCTCCTAGAGGGCACTTTAGCATGCTTTTTAGCTCCCAGGAGGGCACTTTAGTATATGCTTTGTCTCCAAAGTGGTCTTTAGAATGCATTTTTGCTCCAGAGAATTAATTAATTACAGCTAAACTATGTATTTCTATGTTTTTTGTCCACATTTTGCAGTTTTACCACATTTAATCATCACCATACAGCAACAAACCCTAAAAACTACAAAATAAAATGTTTTTTCCATTAAAAATGTCTCTTGTTTTGTCTATTTTTAGTCAAAAAGACACGTTTTGTAGCCTGAAAAGCAGCATGTGTCTCTCCATGGTATTGGAACGTTAGGAACCGCCGCTCCCTCCTCTAACAGGGTTGTTTCATGGATTATTGCCTCACTTTTCGTATTTTCCTGCCAAACCGGGGACGTCGGAGTCGTTTTCCACGGCTGATGCAGCAAATGTAACGACGCAGCAAATGAAACGAATTCTAGAAACGTTGTCGATCCCACGCAAACGTCACGCCGCCTCCATCACGGCTGATTTCTGTGTGATGTACAGTCGTATGTGAAGTGGACGTAGTTTCAACAATAGGTGGTTTAGTTTAATGAAAGGCTGCAGAGACGAGGCGGCCACGTCGTGTTGGGGCTGAATAACGTATCGCTGTGGTTGTTGAGCTGTGATTATTCTGCTGTTGTTGTCACCACATGTGGTTTTGTTATGGAGCCAAGAAGCATTGTGTCTCATGGTGCTGAGAAAACAGCTGAAAAACTCTGCATTTCATGCAAATAGTCATTTATGTTGGTAAATGTAGATTATGTACGTTAGCATAGCAAAGCAGGACAGTTGGATGTTGTAAGTTGTCATCTAAGTCTTTTTTCTTTGTTGTAAGAGTTTAGTTTAATTTATTTTAATATTAAATAATACACTAAATTTATTTCGAATTGTCTCGTAATAAAGAAAGTGACGTTTAAACACAAAGGTTTTCACTCCTTAGCAGTTAGCGGCTAACCGATGCTAGCGTTGTTGCAGCATTTAGCCGCTAACATTAGCTATTCTTAGCAAATCCCTTTCAAATAGGACAGCATGCTGTCTTCTGATTGGTTGGCATCATGCTAAAGGGATAGTTCAAACATTTCTAACATTTAAACAAAGCAAAGCAGTTAGCAGCTAACCGATGCTAGCAGGGCTGCAGCATTTAGCCGCTAACATTAGCTATTCTTAGCAAATCCCATTGAAATAGGACAGCATGCTGTCTTCTGATTGGTTGGCATCATGCTAAAGGGATAGTTCAAACATTTCTAACATTTAAACAAAGCAAAGCAGTTAGCAGCTAACCGATGCTAGCAGGGCTGCAGCATTTAGCCGCTAACGCTATATAGTTTAATACAGTGTAGTTTTTTCCAGTGCATAAATGAAGTTCAGCTGCTTTGTGATTCTGTTAAACTCGTTCCTTCTGTAACTCGGTGTTCCACCTTTTATAGGAAAACTAATCCATCGAATTCCATCGATCGAAAAAAGAAAAAGAGCGGAAACTATTTGCAGAATGTTCCTCTCAGCAGGTCGTGGACAGCATCTCTCAGTCTGGAGGCGATTGACCTCAAAGAAGCTACAAAGGAAACTGACGCGAGCGTCTCGGCTGCTGTTTTTCCCGTCGACATGAGACACATCTGCTGCAGAAACTTCAGAAGCTGCAACTCATTCTGGTGGATTCCATCTCATCCTCAGAGACGTCCACAGGTATTTTTTTTTAGGGGGATAGATTTTCAGCTGCTGTCACCATCTCCAACAGCTCCTTCCTTTTATTTTCATTCCAAAAAACTATGAAATTCACTTTTGTCTGTTTTTTGGTTTTAGAAGAAGTCGTCTCCTGTTTCGCTCATTTTTCATTTTTCTAACGGTTCGAGGTGAAAATGTTACAGAGCATTTTATTGGTCCCAGTGGAATCTGTGTATTTGTGTTTTAACCACCTAAGAGGGCACTTTAGTGCATATTTACATGTTTAAAAGGGCACTTTAGTGCAAGAATAAAAAGGGCACTTTAGTGCACATTTAGTTTAGTTTAAAACGGCACTTAATGGATGTATAAGGATTTAAAAGGGACACTTTAGTGCATGTTTAAACATTTACATGGGCACTTTAGTGTATGATTAAAAAGGGCACTTTAGTGAACATTTACTGAGTCCTAAAAGGACAATTTAGTGTAGATTTAAATATGGGAATAAAAGGGAACTTTAGTACATGTATATTATAACATTCAAATGGGCACTTTACTGCCCAATTAAAAAGGACAATTTATTGCATGTTTAAACATTTAAAAGGGAACTTTAGTGCATGATTTAAAAGGGCACTTTAGTGCATGATTAAAAAGGGCACTTTAGTGCACATTTAGTTTAGTTTAAAACGGCACTTAATGGATGTATAAACATTTGAAAGGGACACTTTAGTGCATGCTTATGCATGAATACAAAGGGCACTTTAGTGCACATTCAAACATTTACATGGGCACTTTAGTGTATGATTAAAAAGGGCACTTTAGTGAACATTTAGACTTCTAAAAGGACAATTTAGTGTAGATTTAAACATGGGAATAAAAGGGAACTTTAGTACATGTTTATACAAAGGGCACTTTAGTGCCTGATTAAAAAGGGCACTTTAGAGCATATTATAACATTTAAATGGGCACTTTACTGCCCGATTAAAAAGGACAATTTATTGCATGTTTAAACATTAAAAAGGGAACTTTTGTGCATGTTTATACATTTACAAAGGGCACGTTAGAGCATGATTAAAACATGTACATGGGCACTTTAGTATATGATTAAAAACACCAGCTTAACCAGCTTTTTAGGCACTTTAACACACATTTTAGCTCCCAAACAAGCACTTTAACATGCTTTTTAGCTCAGGGTCATTTTCACATGCTCTTCAGTCTCAAGAGGCCACTTTAACATGCTCCAGAAAGGGCACTTTAACACGCTGATCTACCACCCGTCCATGTGCCAGTTGCTGAAACCATCAGAATCAGAGATGCATTCATCTGAAGAGGCAGCATTGTTGTTTTATCCGAGGCCAGGCTCCGGCCCCTGTGATCAGGCGGCCATGTTGGGGAGGAAACGTTCATTATGTGGTCAGAGCGCGGGGCCATGTTTGTTGTGACCTTGAAGGATCTTCCATTCATGGCCCAACCAGAGGAGAAACCACAGAAAAACCCTGGGAAACACGGAAAACACTGAAAACACTGAGCTAAACACAAGTAAATGGATGTTTCCTACCATCTCCTGGTTAGAACCGACACCTTCTCTGTTACTAACTACGTGATGTTTTCAGCTTTTCTTCCTGTTTGAGTTCTATGGAGATTTATGCTAAATAAACCAAATAGTGGAGTTATTCACTGCAAAAAGTGAAATCTGATGCTGAAAATATCTTGTTTTAGGTCCAATTAGTCCAATATTTATTAGAATTAATTAACTTATGTCAAGTTTTTTTCTTGTTTTAGTCAATTTTATAATTTTTTTAAAGAAAATGTTAGATTTGTTTTCTTCAAACAAGATTAAACTGAACTAAATCAGGAAAAAAAAAGCTAATAAGCTAAATTATCTTCCAGTGGAAGAAGATAATTCTACTCAAGATTGGACAAAAACAAGATATTTTCACCTGTTTTGTCTCTTGGAGGGCACTTTAGCACACGTTTAAGATGCTAGAGGGCACTTTAGCACATGTTTTAGCTACTATTGGGCACTTTACTACAAGTTTTAGCTCCTAGAGGGCATTTTAGCACGTTTTGGCTGCCATGAGGGCACTTTTTAGCTCCTAAAGGGCACTTTAGCACACGTTTTAGCTCCTAAAGGGCACTTTAGCACACGTTTTAGCTCCTAAAGGGCACTTTAGTACAATTTTTAGCTCCTAGAGGGCACTTTAGCACATGTTGTAGCTCCTAGATAGCACTTTAGCACACGTTTTAGCTCCTAAAGGGCACTTTAGCACATGTTTTAGCTCTAAATGGCACTTTAGCACACGTTTTAGCTCCTAGAGGGCACTTTACAACTCGTTTTAGCTCCTAGAGGGCACTTTAGCACATGTTTTAGCTCCTAGAGGGCACTTAAGCACATGTTTTAGCTCCTAGAGGGCACTTTAGCACATGTTTTAGCTCCTAGAGGGCACTTTAGCACATGTTTTAGCTCCTAAAGGGCACTTTAGTACAATTTTTAGCACCTAGAGGGCACTTTAGCACATGTTGTAGCTCCTAGAGGGCACTTTAGCACACATTTTGGCTACTAAAGGGCACTTTAGCACACGTTTTAGCTCTTAAAGGGCATCTTAATATAACATTTTCTTCCTTTTCTGTAAATTAATTGAAGAATTCACCCATTTTCCTTCAGGATATAAAAGTCAGTGCTGTTAATGAATAAAACCACATTTATTCTGATGATTCTGTTGTTTTTACTTTGAATAGAAGCGTCGTTCAGGGAGAAGCTGCTGTGTGAAGCGTGTTGTGTGTATTCATGAGGTTCCTTCTCCTACTGAGGAGGTCGATCGTTACACGCCAACACGCCGGGAACATGAATAAAACATGGAACATACGTGTGAACACAAAACCAACAACAGGAATCACGTCGTCAGTCAGAGGAAAAGATTTAGAGTCAATTCTCTACAACGACACAGTAAATATTCATATTACAGTCACAGAATATCTTTAGTTTAACGTCATCGTTGGCCTTTAATGGACGAATGGCTGCGACCTCAGGGAACTCCTGACGTCCAGGACTAAACCCGGTCCACTTCGGAGGGGGGTCGGTCTGAACCGGGATGTTCTGAGCTCCAGAAACCACCAATCAGCTTCCTGTATACAAGCGGCCGTCAGCAGAGACATGTTAAATATATCCTGAGGTCTGGAGGCTTTAAAGTCTCATCACACTGGAACCAGGACCTTCTGGGGCTGGAGACGGTGCTCAACGTGGGGTCTGTGGACCCCCGGGGGTCCGTGAGGGCCACGGTGTGTGGGAGGGGGGAAATGTTTGGTGGAACACTGGTTAAAGTGCCCACTAGGAGGTAAAAAGTGTGTTAAAGTGCCCCCATGTGCCCTCTAATGGGGCTAATAGTGGTTATTATTTATTTTTCATCATTAATTATTTATTTATTCTTATTTTTACATTTTTTCAAGATTTTCTTTACTTATTAATTTTGACATTTTTAATTTATTTTTTTTTATTTTTATATTTTACACAATGTTTTTAAATGCATTATTTTACATTATTTATTTAAAAAATAATAATAAATAAATTATAAATGTATTTATTATCTTATATTCTTGATGTTGGTTTAAACTTTAACTTTATGTTTAATACTTATTAAAATTATATTATAAATAAAAAAAATTAAAAAAACTTAATATTGTATTATATTATATAATGTATATTATTATAATAATACCTATAATATATTACAATATTATAATATATAATTATTATTTTTTTCAGGTCAGGTTTAAAAAATATTGTGTTTTACTACAAATAAAGTACTTTATTTAAACCTTAAAACAAGACAAGATTCAGGAAAAAAACTAAAAATAAGATAAATTATCTGCAATAAAACATCAATAATTAATAAGATCAGAGGTCAAAGGTCAATTATCAGTCCATAAAATAATAGAAATCCCACTGAGGATGAAGAATATAGATGTTTAAAAAATAATCACAAATTAAATATGTAAATAGTCTCTATTACTGATACTCTATTAAACTATTGATGATATTGAGGATATTGATTATATATTGATTATATATTGATTATATATTGATGATATATTGATGCTGGAACAGTAACAGACTTTATTTATTGTTGGAGCTGAGGTTTTTTCTGGGATCAATGGATTCAACTCGATGCTGGATCAGGGGTTTTTACGATTTCAGACTTTTTTTTTCGACTAAAATCTAAGTTTTCATTCAGGCCGAGTCTCTTTAGATTGACACCTCCTGCTGCTCCTCCCCCTCCTCTTCCTCCTCCTCCCCCTCCTTCTCCTCCCCCTCCTTCTCCTCCCCCCCCTCCTCCTCCTCCTCCTCCTCCTCCTCCTCCTCCTCCTCCTCCTCCTCCTCCCCCTCCTCCTCCTCCTCCTCCTCCTCCTGATGCTGCGGTGAAAGAAAAGAAAAGAACCACGGTCGTCTGGCTGCAGAGGAGATGTCAGCAGATCATTGCTGCTGGAATTAGTGGCTTCAGACCACTGGATAAAGAGGAAGGAAAACATGTCAGGAGAAGAAGAAGAAGATGATGATGATGATGATGATGATGATGATGATGATGATGTCCAGGTCAGAGATGAAACAGAAAGGAGGATGAAAGGAGAAGAGATGGAGTGGAAAAACTGAGTCAGGAAGAAGAAGAAGAAGAAGAGGAAGAAGAAGAGGAAGAGGAGGAGGAGGAGGAGGAACGAACCCTGTGACTCTGACTCTGCTGCTGCTGCATCAACACAAACAGGAGCTTTAACATCAAACCACATCTGTCCAGATGTTTGACAGATACTGGAGTCAAAGCCCCCGAGGATCACAGCTGTGATGTTTAATAGGAGGAAGTGTAGGAAATGATGCTGTAGGTGACGATAGTCGTCTCTGAGCTTTAAACCAGTTAACACAATAAAAGCTGCAGCTTCTTTAGTCTCTAAGTTTTATCTGAAAACACAAAACTAAGTTTTATTCATAGTTTGTTTCAATGACATGAAAGTAGACAACAAAAATAAGTTTACAACTACTTCCTGTCACATGACGTCGCTGACTTCCTGTCACATGACGTCATTGATTTCCTGTCACATGACGTCATTGATTTCCTGTCACATGACTTCCTGTCACATGACGTCGCTGACTTCCTGTCACATGACATCATTGACTTCCTGTCACATGACGTCGTGGACTTCCTGTCACATGACGTCATTGACTTCCTGTCACATGACGTCGTGGACTTCCTGTCACATGACGTCGTGGACTTCCTGTCACATGACGTCGTGGACTTCCTGTCACATGACGTCGTGGACTTCCTGTCACATGACGTCGTGGACTTCCTGTCACATGACGTCGTGGACTTCCTGTCACATGACGTCGTGGACTTCCTGTCACATGACGTCGTGGACTTCCTGTCACATGACGTCGTGGACTTCCTGTCACATGACGTCGTGGACTTCCTGTCACATGACAACATTGACTTCCTGTCACATGACAACATTGACTTCCTGTCACATGACAACATTGACTTCCTGTCACATGACAACATTGACTTCCTGTCACATGACAACATTGACTTCCTGTCACATGACATCATTGACTTCCTGTCACATGACATCATTGACTTCCTGTCACATGACATCATTGACTTCCTGTCACACGACATCATTGACTTCCTGTCACACGACATCATTGACTTCCTGTCACACGACATCATTGACTTCCTGTCACACGACATCATTGACTTCCTGTCACACGACATCATTGACTTCCTGTCACATGACATCAACTTCCTGTTACACTACATCGCTGACTTCCTGTCACATGACGTCATTGACTTCCTGCCACTTCCTTCTTGAGAACAATTAAATTGTTAAATTATTAAATTAAAACTGATTTTGTACTTGTGATAAATAGTTGTTTTTTGTTTATTCAACAGAATCTATCGTCAGTCATTAAAAGACTTTTTCTCCAAAGCAAAGAACAAAATCCATGAAAACGTCAATGATTTAACTGCAGAGACAAATAGAAAATCACTGTTTTCACCTTTTAACAGACACAGATTTATAAAAGCAGCCGAGTTTCAGGAAAATTAAAGAATCTGCTTTTACACAAAACTCATTCATTCATGTATATTATATATTAAACTATGACGTTTTCTGATATTGATGATTGTAATTCATTAAATATCATTTTAATCAAACCTCAGCAGCAAAGAAATGATATTTATGAAAACAATGACCAGTTACAAAGTTTAAAAGACAAGATTTTGATCCTTTAAAACATATTTTCTCAGCAAAACTGAACAATAAAATGAAGGTTTCATCCTAAATCTGAAGAATTGTTGGTTTATGTAAAATCTGCAGATGAAATTCATTAAACTGATCAACAGCTTCATTACAGCAGGAAAACCACTGGGTTTCTATGAATGAACTGGATGTAGGTGGAGAGGAAGGAATAAAAATACCTGATATTATTAATATTAGCAATAATAAACATGAAGCCTCAAAATAAAAGGATTTATAACGTATGTGATTTTTTTAGGGCTGGGCAGTGTCATGTTTTATACCAAATAAAGCTGTTTTTTATTTAATGATATAAAATGTCCATATAGCTCAACAAGAGGGCACTTTTAGCATGTGCTCCTCAATGAAGAGGGCACTTTAGCACACTTTTGTGCAACTAAAGGGCACTTTAGCATGCATTTTGGCTTTTAGAGGGCACTTTAACATGTAATTTCACTTCAAAGAGGGCACTTTAACATGCCTTTTAACTCCTAGAGGGCACTTTAGCACATGTTCTGGCTCCTAGAGGGCACTTTAGCACATTTTTGTGCAACTAAAGGGCACTTTAGCTTGCAATTTCACTTCAAAGAGGGCACTTTAACATGCCTTTTAACTCCTAGAGGGCACTTTAGCACACTTTTGTGCAACTAAAGGGCACTTTAACATGCATTTTGGCTTTTAGAGGGCCCTTTAACATGTAATTTCACTTCAAAGAGGGCACTTTAGCACATGTTCTGGCTCCTAGGGGGCACTTTAGCATGTATTTTGGCTCCTAGAGGGAACTTTAACATGCCTTTTAGCTCCGAGAGGGCACTTTAGCAAATGGTTTGACTCCTAGAGGGCACTTTAGCACACTTTTGTGCAGCTAAAGGGCATTTTAGCATGCATTTTGGCTCTTAAAGGACACTTTAACATGCCTTTTAGCTCCTAGAGGGCACTTTAGAACACGTTTTGGCTCCTAGGGAGCACTTTAGCATGATTTGTAGCTGCATAAAGGGCACTTTAACAAGGATTTTTAACAATTGGGCGACAAGGTCGAACTTCAGGACCTTTATCACATTATTGGTCTATTACATTTTAAAGATGGACATTTTGAAACACACTGATATCAACATTTAGTCACAGCACCCAGCTCTACTTACATTGTGTTCCTAATAAAGTGATGATGACATTATATTTGCATGTGTTTGATACAAGAATGAAGTCATCGTCCTTTGAATTAAGCAGAAAAACCTCAAACTCTGCAAACAACGAGTTCAAACCGCAGCAGAAACATCAGCAAACATCTTCACACTAACTAGTTTTCTGCTCTCTACCAATCCCCAGAGGACTCGGTGCAGAGAAAGTGTGTGAAACAGAGTAAACATGGATCCCAGAGGTCGACCGGGGCCACACGGTCTGATCCCAGATGAAAGACTCCACCTTTAAACATCGTCTTTATAAATAGCTGCAGGAGCCGCTGGGAATACAACAGCAGCAACACGTTCTCCTTTTATAAAACCAGGCAAATAAGCAAAGATTCATCGCTGTTTT
Organism: Lepturacanthus savala; assembly: GCA_030544235.1. NCBI lineage: Eukaryota > Metazoa > Chordata > Actinopteri > Scombriformes > Trichiuridae > Lepturacanthus > Lepturacanthus savala. The sequence continues at coordinate 22,063,976 of CM060474.1, forward strand.
CTTCCAAATCAGAAGAAACGAGACGAAGCAGAAGGGAAAGGAAAGAGGAAACTGGGCCTACCTTCTTCTGGTCCTCCAGCTTCTGACTTGTAGACTTCTTGCCATGTTTGCTGGCTTCCGGTACATCCATCCCTGGTTCCCCCCAGAAAAAAAGAATATCTCCAAATGTATATATATAAAAAAAGAAGGAAACAAGCTGAAGACAAATCCAAGGCGGCTAGAGTTGGCCGCCGGCGGCCTGAGTCCGGTTCACACCTTCCCCTCCCGGACACAGGCGATCCATGGCAGGTGGTGGTCCAAGTAGAAGAAAAAACAAAAAGAAGAAGAAGAAGATGTTCAGGACGTCAGGTAGAGCATCAACGTTTCCTCCTTCAGATCCACGGAATCCCCGGCTCCAACATCTGGTGAAAAAAACACAAAAAAAGACGCGAAATGACGAATCAAACGCTTCAAAAAGCTTCGCAATTAATGCAAAAGCCTCTCTGAGAAGTCAATATTCCCCTCAGAGCTGCAGCGTACGTACAAACGCTGCTATCTGCATATCAAAGTGAAGGTTGCCATGGCGCTGGGAGAGAGAGAGACAGAGAGAGAGACAGAGAGAGAGAGACAGAGAGAGAGAGACAGAGAGAGACAGAGAGGGAGGTTGGTGCTACAACCCTGTTTGTTCGGAGCTGACTGATTGTTTTTGATTGTTGTCTTTTAGCTCCGGACTTATTTTCCGACCGACAGCAGCGGCGGTGGCGGCGCTGGGAGGAATTGAGTCATCGCTGAGGTCGGGTAAACTCCGGCGCTGGGACGGGTCCAAGCATGGAAAGATAACCACAGGATCAGCGGCCGGCCCCTCGGCCGACTCCACCAGAGTTCAGCGCCTTCTTCCTGCGTTACACAACGTCTTTACGCCACGAGTTTTATGAATCAAACCCAGTCCTACGCCGACGGACTGAAATATTAAGAGCTGCTGTTGGATGGTAAAATAATGGGTGAAAGGGCACTTTAGTGCATGTTAAGACATAAAAGGGCACTTTAGGGCACATAAGTGTTTAAAAGGGCATTTTAGTGCATGTTTAGACATTTAAAATGTCACTTTAGTGCATGTTTAGACATTTAAACGGTCACTTTAGTGCACATAAGTGTTTAAAAGGGCACTTTAGTGCATGTTTAGACATTTAAAATGTCACTTTAGTGCATGTTTAGACATTTAAACGGTCACTTTAGTGCACATAAGTGTTTAAAAGGGCATTTTAGTGCATGTTTAGACATTTAAAATGTCACTTTAGTGCATGTTTAGACATTTAAACGGTCACTTTAGTGCACATAAGTGTTTAAAATGGCACTTTAGTGCATGTTTAAACATTTAAAATGTCACTTTAGTGCATGTTTAGACATTTAAACGGTCACTTTAGTGCACATAAGTGTTTAAAAGGGCACTTTAGTGCATGTTTAGACATTTAAACGGTCACTTTAGTGCACATAAATGTTGAAAGGGGCATTTTACTGTATGTGTAGATGTGTAAAAGGGCACTTTAGTGCACATAGGTCTTAAAAAGGGCATTTTAGTGTATGTTTAGATGTGTAAAGGGGCACTTTAGTGCATGTTTAGACATTTAAAAGGTCACTTTAGTGCACATAGGTGTTAAAAAGGGCACTTTAGTGCACGTTTAGACGTGTAAAGGGGCACTTTAGTGCATGTTTAGACATTTAAAAGGGCACTTTAGTGCACATAAATGTTGAAAAGGGCATTTTACTGTATGTTTAGATGTGTAAAGGGGCACTTTAGTGCACGTTTAGACATTTAAAAGGGAAATTTAGTGCACCTAAGTGTTTAAAAGGTCATTTTAGTGTATGTAGATGTGTAAAGGTGTGTAAGGGGGCTTTTATTTTGAAGGACATAGAATTTATGAGGTCACATGACCAGGATATCCCTATTGCTGATGTGAGCATCACTGTCTCACAACCAAAATTTGTCTTTTATTCAGAATTTTGTAAATGTTTGGAACTTGAATTTAATTCAATATTTATGTTATGTTTTTTTCTAATATGCTAAAATAATTAGCGACAATATGCGACGTCCCAGAAATTATTACATTTTCTTTCATTTTCATGAATTCATCTTTTTTTTCTTGATTTTTACCAAAGAAACAGTGGAAAACGGTTTGTGTTGCTTCTCTGTCGCCGAGCGACAGGACGACCTGGAAAAGTAGACCGCGGGGGTCAAAGGTCACCCTCCATCTGCTGGTCCTGACAGGCAGCAGCAGGTATGGAGCACCTTATCAAGGAAGCAAGGACACACTGTCAGAATAAGAGAATGAATTCTCTGCAGTGGAAACAACTAAACCAACATTTGTATATTTCCAACCCTGTGAGTTTAGAACAGGGTAATGATGAGGTTCTACTAATAGTGCCTGTCAAAATAAAAGCATGAGGCCCAATCAACATCCACTAGTGACTGACAGGCTGCTGGAAACAGAGATTCGTACATTTTCCAAGTGTCTTCTACACTGAAAAAAATGACTTGTGTTTTTATTTCATAGATTTATAACGTGTTTAATTCAGTATAAAATGTACTGCCCTTATTTAAAAGAAGCTAATTAGAAAAAAGTATGAATTCATTTAATGTGCAGAGAAGTTAAATACTTGGTTTGATTCATTGAGTGTTGAATTTATTGAAGGTTAAAGAACGTGCTAAAAGTTTTAATTAGATTGGATTTACTTTAATATGTAGGAGTTAAACTATTAAAATGACTAATTACACATAATTCACTTTAGTACTAAAAATAAGAAGAAGTAGAAGTAATTCAACCTGGATGTATTTAAATAGAAATCACTTGGAAATTAAATTATACTCACTCACATACAGTAAAGTGCCCTCTAGGAGCCAAAACATGTGCTAAAGTGCCCTTAAGGAGACAAAACATGTGCTAAAGTGCCCTCTAGGAGCAACAATGTGTGCTAAAGTGCCCTCTAGGAGCCAAAACATGTACTAAAGTGCCCTCTAGGAGCAACAATGTGTGCTAAAGTGCCCTCTAGGAGCCAAAACATGTGCTAAAGTGCCCTCTAGGAGCAACAATGTGTGCTAAAGTGCCCTTAAGGAGACAAAACATGTGCTAAAGTGCCCTCTAGGAGCAACAATGTGTGCTAAAGTGCCCTCTAGGAGCCAAAACATGTACTAAAGTGCCCTCTTCAATGGCAAAGACACACTATTTGTGTCTGTTTTTGACCTAGCATTTTTTTACACACTAGCATGCTAATAACATGTTAACCAGACCAGAGTTTTCCTTTTGTTTGTCCAACTCACAGAATTAACATTGATTAGCTCCAGATGTGTTGATTAGCTCCAGATGTGTTAATTAGCTCAAGATGTGTTGATTAGCTCCAGATGTGTTAATTAGCTCCAGATGTGCACATTTTCCAGTGACAGTTGTTGTAATAGCTGCTAGCTATTACAGGCTAAGCTACCACCTAAATCATAAGCATGTTAAGCTAATGTTATAACCATAGACTGTATTATAATTCAACACAAAATTGGACTAATTTGTGCATTAATTGTAAAAAGAAAAAAACACACCCTAAAGTGCCCTTTACCTCTAAACATGCACTAAAGTGCCCTTTACCTCTAAACATGCACTAAAGTGCCCTTTACCTCTAAACATGCACTAAAGTGCCCTTTACCTCTAAACATGCACTAAAGTGCCCTTTTACACATCTAAACATACACTAAATTGGCCTTTTAAACATCAAAATGCGCACTGAAAGACTTATATGTGCACTAAAGTGCCCTTTTAAATGTCTAAACATGCACTAAAGTGTCCTTTTTAATTGTGCACTAAAGTGACCACTTTAATGTCTTAATCTGCACCAAAGATCTATTTTTGTCTAAACGTGCACTAAAGTGCCCTTTTAGGCCTTTTAAACACTTATATGTGCACTAAAGTGCCCTTTTAAATGTCTTAACATGCACTAAATTGCCATTTTTAATTGTGCACTAAAATGACCTTTTTTATGTCCTAATCTGCTCCAAAGCTACCTTTTTAAATGTCTAAATATGCACTAAAGTGCCCTTTTACACATCTAAACACACACTAAAATTATGCCCTTTTAAACACTTATATGTGCACTAAAGTGCCCTTTTTGATTGTGCCCTAAAGTGACTTTTTAAATGTCTAAACATGCAGTAAAATGCCCTTTTATACATCAAAATGTGCACTTAAGTGCCCTTTTATACATCTAAACATACACTAAAATGCCCTTTTAAGCACACATGTGCACTAAATGCTATTTTAAATGTCTAAACGTGCACTAAAGTGTCTTTTTAAAGGTTTAAACATGCCCTAAAGTGTCCTTTTAAACACATAAATTGACACTTTTCCTCTTCTATGTTTAAAGTGACAACACTGAGGCGTCATATCATTGAACACTTCACCAGTGTGACCTCAGTTATGGCAGCAAACACGGAGCTAGTGAAGGATATTTATAATTTAGCAGTGTTTCTGTAGCGTTCCTGTGTTTTAGCGGACGTTCCTGTGACGTTAATCCCCGGAGGCTTCGTGCAGCGTCGTATAAGAAGCTAAATCTCCATATTTATCATCTGGGCCTGTTGTTCCTCCACCTTCAGTCCTTCCAGCTGCTGCTCTCTCCTCCTCCAGCTGCTGGCCTTTCACCACCACTTGGTATTCAGAGGAGCGTCCGTAACTCTTCCGCGTGGTCAATAAAGTTTGATTCATGAGGCCCGGGCGCAGTTAGCCGCGACGCCGCTGCTTTAATTTGCGGAGATGTAAATGATGGCCGCGGATCCGCGGGACCTGATTTCCTCGGGGAGAGATAGCGGAGGAGACGGCACATAAATTATCGCCTTTAACGGGTCAAAGGTCAAACGTGATGAACGCCTCGCCGTCGCATCAAAACTCTATAAGGCGCTAATGGCGCTCGTTTCATCAGGAGAGGACCGCGGCCAATCAAAACACTCGTTTCTATTTGACATCACAACTAAACGTGTAATTATTCACATGTAGTTGTGTGAATTTATTAATATTAGATTAATATTAGAGCAGCAGGGAAATTAATAATTGATCAATTATCAGTGAATTGCTGCATAAGGTTAATTTAACTGATTAAAAGTGTATTAAATAAACGTGGTAGAACATGTAAAACGGTCTGAATAATAGATATATTTAAGAAATATTAAAAAAGCTGTAAGTCAATGGGATTCCATTAGGAATTTAACTTATTTTTATATTTAAAAAAATCACAAATATTCAATTAAATTCAAGTTAAACAAAAAAAATCCCAAATTCTGATTAAAAGTCAACCTTCAGTTGTGAGACAGATGTCAGCAATAGGGATATCCTGGTCATGTGACCTCATAAATGATATGTCCTTCAAAATAAAAGCCCCCTTACACATCTTTACACATCTAAACATACACTAAAATGTCCTTTTAAACACTTATATGTGCACTAAAGTGCCCTTTTACATATATAACCATACACTAAAATGCCCCTTTAAACACTAAAGTGCCCTTTTTAATGTCTAAACATACACTAAAATGCCCTTTTAAACACTTATGTGCACTAAAGTTACCTTTTAAATGTCTAAATGTGCACTAAATTTACCTTTTACATGTCTAAACATGCGCTAAAGTACCATTTTACATATATAAACATACAGTAAAATGCCCCTTTAAATGTCTAAAATGCATTAAATGTTCTTTTAAATGTCTAAATGTGCACTAAATTTCCTTTTTACATGTCTAAACCTGCATTAAAGTGCCCTTTTACACATAAACATACACTAAAATGCCCTTTTAAACACTTTTTTGTGCACTAAAGTCTCATAAAAAGACAGTGATGCTCACATCAGCAATAGGGATATCCTGGTCATGTGACCTCATAAATTGTATCTCCTTCAAAATAAAAGCTCCCTTTTCATGCCTAACTGTAAAACCATAGATTTTATATCACAGATTTTAACTTTTGACATCAGGGAACACACGTTGCTGTATTAATACACTTAAATCAGTTGAAAATTAGTTCAACATTAAGCAGAATTATCTCATTCCACAAGCAGATAATTTATTTCAAGTCTTTTTCTTGATTTTAGTCAATTAATACTATTTTATGTGGGAAAATGTCTCATTTTTGTATGAATCTTATATTTAATTTCTGCCAATTTACACTTGAATGTTCTACTTCTGGGAATAAACGACTCTGCTGCTGCAGGAACCAACACAGGCTTTTATTTTAACGGGTCGATTTGTGCCTTTTTGTTTCCTGTTAATAATGCAGAGAGGAAGTGGGAGCTTTATCCAATCACTGCGTATATTTACGCTGCAGCAGGAAATATTAACAGTTGGATTAACATAAATATGTGTGTGTGTTTGCAGAATAAAAGCATGATGTTACAGCAGCAGCTGTAAATCTACCACAGCAGAATCTGTTCATTTCAATACAATCACATGGTTTTAATTAATAAATCAGCTGTTCACCAATAAGAAAAACGGCTTCAAACTGATTATAAAACCACAATCACTCTTTATTTAGCTTTAATTAAATAATAATTAAAACATCTTTGTGGAAATACTTTATTTAGTGTCGTAATATATGAATAAATGAGGAGTTTTTGCATTTTAACAGGGTTTTTTCATTATCTGCTGTAGCTTCTCTAACATTTTATACACTGAAATGATGATAATAATAATAATAATAGACAAAAATGATATGAAATCATGTTGGAACTGAGGTTTTCTCATCCTGAATAAAGCTCTGGGGGGTTTTAACAGGTTAAACAGGTCAAATTCAGAAATAAGTGACAGATCGAGATGAAACATTCAGTGAAAACAATAAAAACCTTCATAGAAATTAAATCAAACCTATGATAAATGCATTGGAAGCATAAATAATCAGCTACTGGAGTCGTCAGAGTGATGCAGGATGAATATGTTTAATTGGTGTTGGATCAACAACCTGCAGCCGCCGGTTTACTGTTGCCGCGGTAACCCGGTAACGAAGGAGGCGTCTGATCGGCTCGTTAGTTTAAAGGAAGGTCGGTTTCTGCTGTTTCACTGCTGTCGCCTCCTCACTGTTATTAGATTATCTAGAATAGAAAGTCTGAGTGGAATTAACCCTCAAACAGAAGAAGCTCTTAAAGGGCACTTTAGCACACATGTAGGCTCCAAGAGAGCACCGTAACATGCTAATTAGCTCCTGAGATTGTACTTTAGCACACGTTTTGGCTACTAGGAGGCACTTTTGTATATGTTTTGGCTCTTAAAGGGCACTTTAGCACATGTTCTGGCACCTAGAGGGAACTTTAACACACTATTTAGTTCCCAAGATGGAACTTTAACACACATTTTGGCTCCTAAATGGCACTTTACTACATGTTTTGGCTCTTAAAGGGCACTTTAGCAGACATTTTACCTCGTAGAAGGCACTTTAGCACACATTTTGGCTCCAAGAGAGCACTTTAGTATATGTTTTGGCTCTTAAAGGGCACTTTAGCCCACATTTAGGGTCCAGGAGAGCACTTTAACACGCTATTTAGCTCCCAAGATTGAACTTTAGCACACATTTTGGCTCCTAAAAGGCATGTTACTATATGTTTTGCCTCTTAAAGGGCACTTTAGCACATGTTTTACCTCCTAGAAGGCACTTTAGTCCACATTTTGGCTCCAAGAGAGCACTTTAAAATGCTATTTAGTTCCCAAGATGGTACTTTAGCACACGTTTTGGCTACTAGAAGGCATTTTTGTATATGTTTTGGCTCTTAAAGGGCACTTTAGCACATGTTTTGGTAGCTAGAGGGAACTTTAACACACTATTTAGCTCCCAACATGGAACTTTAGCACACATTTTACCTCCTAGAAGGAACTTTAGCACACATTTTGGCTCCAAGAGAGCACTTTAGTATAAGTTTTGGCTCTTAAAGGGCACTTTAGCACATGTTTTGGCACCTAGAGGGCACTTTAGCCCACATTTATGGTCCAAGAGAGCACCTTAACACGCTATTTAGCTCCCAAGATGGAACTTTAGCACACGTTTTGGCTCCTAAAAGGCATTTTACTACATGTTTTGGCTCTTAAAGGACACTTTAGCACATGATTGGGTAGCTAGAGGGAACTTTAACACACTATTTAGCTCCCAACATGGAACTTTAGCACACATTTTACCTCCTAGAAGGAACTTTAGCACACATTTTGGCTCCAAGAGAGCACTTTAGTATAAGTTTTGGCTCTTAAAGGGCACTTTAGCACATGTTTTGGCACCTAGAAGGCACTTTAGCCCACATGTAGGCTCCAAGAGAGCACCTTAACATGCTTTTTAGCTCCTGAGATGGTACTTTAGCACACGTTTTGGCTCCTAGAGGGCCCTTTTGTATATGTTTTGGCTTTTAAAGGGCACTTTAGCACATGTTTTGACTCCTAGATGACAGTTAAGCACATGTTTTAGCTCCTTTATCATATATTTTGGGTCTTAAAGTGACAGATATTCCAGATTTATCATCATTTAGATGCTGTAACAGTAACATGGGGTTTTCCTACAGATGAAAACACTTTATTTAGTGTTGGAGCTGAGGTTTAATACTGTGAAATATGAATAAAAAGCACCGTTCTCTGCCTAAACAACTTCTCTGGTTGTATCGTGTCATCCTCTGGCGTCGCTGCTTTATTCTCCCTGATTTTCCTGCTTTGACAGTGAAGGATGACACACGGCGTTAAGAAACAACGCGGCTCCACACGAGCTGCATTACCACCCAATTACACTTAGATTACATTAATACGCTTCCAGCAGCCAAACCCATTCTCCACCGTCGGCAGCGTTCCGGAGGCGTAATCTGCTGATATTGTGTCGGGATTAACATCAAATCTCATTATGGCTGTGGTGGATCATGGGAGGAAGGAGCGGGGGAGGGGAGGGATTTATTTATTATTTTATAGAAAGACCAGTTGGAGTTTATAAGAAAATAGATTTGATTTGAGTCTTTATTTGGATTCAAACTAATAAATTTCCCATCTTCTCTATTTGTTTCTCTTAATCATTAATTAAAGGAATAATAATAGTTATAATTCAATTATAACAATTCAATTAGATAATTATCTATATGAAACTATAATAAAATAACAAATTAAAGGTAAAATATCAGAGAATAAAAACACTGATAGATGAGATCCAAGCTGTAAAATCCCAATTACCCACAATGACATTTGGGAGGAGTGTGATTTATTAGCTCACACACACACACACACACACACACACTCGGTCACATCAGTGGACCAGAGGACAAACCAAACAAGGGTTCAAAGGTCAGGACGGGACGTGTTGCAGGCGAAACGCGACGCAAATCATCCCGAGCCGGCCGCTTCATAAACCTCCGTTTTATTACCGATGGGTCCGTGAAGGTTGTAATTGCCTACGTGACTTACGGCCGGCGCCGGGGACGCGGCTCAATTTTCTCTCCGTTTAAAACGCCGCCGCCGCCTCGGCATCACTTTGCGGCGGCGGCGGCGGGAAGTAAAGAAATAAAACAGATTGTCAGGCTGAATTATGGGAGGCCAAAATCACATTTTGACGCAGCAACTCCCGGCGGACGTTGGGTAGATGCTGTTCAAACACACGCAGGGACGTAGAAACACGCTGTTAAACCCTTTATACGCTCCCCTTCCAACGCGCTGTAAACACACACGTTTGCTGCAAAACAAATGCATTCCACCCCGCCCCTCCCCCGCCGCCGCCGCCACCCCGGTTTATCGAGCCCCGGGAGCCTCAGTAAATCACGGCGAGGTCCCGGCAGAAATGAAGGAGAACAGCGTAGCGGCGTTTCGACCATTGATTGCCGAATGCATCATCTTTTTTTATATCTGCAACAGGGCGGGAAGCGGCGGGGGAGGGGGGCACCGCAACGCCTCCACAGGGAGGGGCTGCGATAAGAAAATGTGTTCCTGTCACGGGAAATTACACAAAAAAATCACCACCAGGAGTGTTTTTCAGGAGTGGCATGCACATAATTTTTGAAGCACAGGGTTGAAAAGGAAAGAGAAGGAACATATAGTGTGTCTTTGATGCTGAAGAGGGAACTTTAGCTTGTGTTTTAGCTCTTGGAAGAGACTTTGCTATGTTCTTTGGCTCCAAGAGGGCACTTTAGCCTGCATTTAGGGTCCAAGAGAGCACCGTAACATGCTTTTTAGCTCCTGAGATGGAACTTTAGCACATGTTTTGGCTCCTAGAAGGCACTTTCATATATGTTTTGGCTCTTAAAGGGCACTTTAGCACATGTTTTGGCTACTAGAGGGAACTTTAACACGCTATTTAGCTCCCAAGATGGCATTTTAGCACACGTTTTGACTCCTAGATGACACTTAGCACACCCTTTAGCTCCTAAAAGGCAATTTAACATATGTTTTGGCTCCTAGAAGGCACTTTAGTATATGTTTTCGCTCTTAAAGGGCACTTTAGCACATGTTCTGGCACCTAGAGGGCACTTTAGCATATATTTTGGCTCCAAGAAAGCACTTTAACACGCTATTTAGCTTCCAAGATCATACTATAGCATAGGTTTTGGCTCCTAGATGACACTTAAGCACACCTTTTAGCTCCTAAAAGGCAATTTAACATATGTTTTGGCTCCTAGAAGGCACTTTAGTATATGTTTTCGCTCTTAAAGGGCACTTTAGCACACATTTTGGCTCCAAGAAAGCACTTTAACAAGCTATTTAGCTCCCAAGATCATACTATAGCATAGGTTTTGGCTCCTAGAAGGCACTTTAGTACACAATTTGCCTCCATGAGGGCACTTTATCTCAGATTTTCAGCTCTTGAGATGGCATTTTAGAACACATTTTGGCACCTAGAAGGCACTTTAGTTTATGTTTTGGCTCTTAAAGGGCACTTTAGGACATGTTTTGACTCCTAGAAGAGACTTTAACATGCTATTTAGCTCCCAAAATGGCACTTTAGCATACGTTTTGACTCATTGACACTTGTTGTAGCTCCTAAAAGGCACTTTAACATATGTTTTGGCTCATAAAGGGCACTTTAGCACACAATTTTGGCTCCAAGAGGGCACTATAGCACACCATTTAGCTCTCAAGATCACACTTTAGGTTTTTAGAGAGCATTGGAAGGAATAAATAATTCAGAAATATCCACACAGATTGAAGTAGTCTGCATCTTTCTTCACAAAAATCAACATTTCCAGGTTTCATGTGGCTCCTGAAAACAGGCGGTGATCGATGAGCATAAATAAAAAGTTCTTATTTCTGTGAGGGATTGTTTCCTTCGTGAAATACAGAAGTAAAATCTTTCAGCGTGAAAAAAACAAGACTCAAGCAAACACCCTCATGACCTGCAGCTAGAAGCTCAGTAGTTGACTGAGAAACTTTAAGAATTCATGTTTAGACCTTGGGAAAAAGAAAAAAAAAAGACTGCTGCTAACATGAAGGGATGTTATTACCTCTAATGCAGGAGTTGGAGGCTAAACCTGAAAGTTTTATGCCATGAAAGCTGTTCGCCACAAGAGGGAAGACAAACTAGGAGTTTACTGCAACTGATGCACAAACATACTCAACCAAACATGTATCAATGGTTGTAGAATCTATTCACAGTCAGTTGGTTCTAGTTGAAGAATCACAAAAGTCAAACTCACCATTTATATAATGGACCATTAATATGAGCATGAAACATTTTGATGTCATCAATTTACCAACAGTTATTGGACGTTTTTATAATTCTCTATTTTATTGATAGAAGCATGATGTTTCTAACATAGATGTATAATCCATGACGTTTGTTTCAGATTTAACTTCTGACGACCAAGAAAGGTAAAATCCAAGATGGCCGCCAGCCCCCAAGGTCTAATGTTCAAACGTCTTTTGGAACCTTTAAATGACGGAAAACATTTAAGGTGTCACTTCCAACTGAGGTCATTAAAGGGTGTTCACTCTAATTCACAGTTATTTTCACACTAAACCTCCAGAGGGCGCTCTAGGCTGGTGTTGATAATTTCAACATTGGCGGTAACTTTTAACAACAACTGAGAAGAACTGAACAAAAACGGCAGCGAACAGAAAATCAAAGTAGTAAAACATGACGTCATCGACGTAGAAGAGGAAGCGCCGCATCTTCTACCTCCGGAGTTAGAGGAGTTGATGAGAAGTGACACCGAGGATGAAGATTTCATTGGGTTTTAGTGACACGGATGGTTTTGGTGAACTTCTTAGCATGTTATTGATGCTGTAGTTAAACTTCTTAGCATGTTATTGATGCTATAGTTATGGGAATAACTCTTAATATGATCACATCATCCATGTGATCACCACTGTCACTGCTTTGTCCAGCTCTGAAAGTCCGAAGCTCCGCTCGGCTGGTTTCAACGCTTCCTGCCGGAGCTCCGCCTGGACGATGCGGCTTCCAAGTCCGTTGAAAAGTAGAAGACTGGCGATAAGTGAATTTCTCGTTGTCATGGGGATGTGGAGCGAATCTCAACACTGATTGGTTGTCGTGGTACGTCATCCTGCGAATTCGCCTGAAAAGTTCAATATTTTCAACTCGACGCGACAGGCGGATTTCACGTCCATCGTATCGTGCTGCGAAAATTCGCATCTTCCCATTGACTTAACATGTAATCTCGAATTTTTGTCCGGTGTGAACTCCTCTTTAGAATTTAAGGAAAAATGTTTATGTAAATGTTTATTAAAAGAATACAACAACAACAATGAATGGGTGTCCCCAATTCAGTTGGAAATGACACCTTAAGTGTTTTTTCTACTATTTGTGGGCTCCAAAATTAAACCAGTTTGAAGATTAGACCTGGCGGCCATCTTGGAATTTAAAATAAAACTCTTTGTGTATAAAGTCTATGTTAGAAACCTCATGCTTTTATTATGAAATTCACAACTCTGGTTACCCCCCAGATTATTAGGACTAATTATCTTCAATGGAACCTACATTTAGTTACAACTTGTTTTAATCTCCTTCCATTTTTTTTTATTAATGACATAAATTGTCTATTTTACAGCAACAATGAGCTGTTTCATCCTCATGTGACATTTCTCCAGATTCTCCAAACTAAAAGTTTGTTAAAGTCTTTTTCTTTGTGACAGACCTACACAGCAAAGAATCTGAGGGAAGATTCAGTGGGATTATAAAACAAAACGTTTAAAAAACATCCTTATATCTGTTGTTTTATAGTCTGAAGCTGCATTTACTGTGTAGGCTGATGTTATTGTGTTATTGTTACATCCCTGTGGATTTAATCAGCGTTTTATTTTGAAGGATTAAGGTCATTTTAACGGTTGTGTGTCCTATGATCCAAAAAACAATACATTGGCATTGTGCATTTTTTTATTTTGTCATAATATTTGCATTTAATTCATGCTTTTGTGCATTATTCTCCCTTTTTGTCATGGATTTTCAGACAAATGTTTAATTTCCCAGCACTAGTTGCTGCCCAGTTTAATTTATGACAAGGTACAAGGTGAGTTTTCTGCCCCGTGGGTCAGGATGAGTCATTTCAAACTCACTCGTGTCATTAAAACATGCTTCAATAACCACAAGTGTCACTAAATCTCCTAAGAGACTTTCTTTTTTTTGCATCTGTGTAGATTACGACTCTACACGCTGCTTCTCAGGCACTGACAGAAAGCATGGAATGCCCTCTGGTGATGGAGAGAGAGGCAGGAGAGAGGACCCTTCAAGTCTCTGGTATTCCATTAGCTAGTGTGTGATGTACAGCTTCACCACCTTCACACACACACACACACACACACACACACACAGATGGGAAGCCAGCTCCCCCTTCCTCCTCCCGACACCCTCCCCCAACCCACTGCCTCTCCTCTTCATCCTCCTTCGCACACCTCACACCCTCCGTCAGTCACCATCCATCACACAAGACCTCCACAGATGGGCCTGCATGTAACACACACACACACACACACACACACACACACACACACACACACACTCATCACAACAACACACACTGGCTCTAGACTCTCTCATTCCTACAGACACTTGGCCATGCCCTGACACACAAATCTAATGATTTAAATCATGTCCAAGAGGGGACCCAAAAAAATGTCTCCTGCTGGTTTGGTAGTCCACGGTTCGACAGGTAAACAGGTGCACACTCACACACACACTGAGTCTACACAACAAACTCCAGAATCTCTCACGTTTACAAACACTTGGCCATGAAACACAGAATCACAACAGCTCTCAGGATTTAAAACATGTCCAAGAGGGGACCCTAAAAGGTGACGCCTGTTGGTTTGGCAGTCCACTGTTTGTTAGGTAGATAAGTGCACACAAACAAGACAACACACAGAGATACTTTGCCACGCCCTGACACGCACACACACACACACACACACACACACACACACACACACACACACAACTCATATAATTTAAAGCATGTCCAAGAGGGGACCCTTAAAAAATGGTCCCCTGTTGGTTCAGCAGTCCACAGTTCAACACGTAAGCAGGTGCGCACACACACACACAGTTACCACAACAACACACACCGCCTCTCTCACTCCTACAGACACTTTTCCATGCCATGAAACACACACTCACAACTGCTCTCCTGATTTAAAACATGCCCAAGAAAGGACCCTTAAAAATGTCCCCTGTTGGTTATGTGGTCCACAGTTTGATAGGTAAGCAGGTGCACACACACACAGTTGACTCATCAAGCTCCAGGATCTCTCACTTCTACAAATACTTGGTCATGAAACACACACTCTCAATAGCTGTCATGATTTAAAACATGTCCAAGAGGGGACCCTTAAAAAATTGTCTCCTGTTGGTTTGGTAGTCCACGGTTCGATAGATAAACAAGTGCAAACACACACACACAAACACAGTCCATACAACAGGCTTTCTCCTCACTCCTACAGACACTTGGCCATGCCTTGACACATATCTACTATGGCTCTCATGATTTAAAATATGTCTAAGAGGGGACCCTAAACAATGTCCCCTGTTCGATGGGTAAGAAAATGGACACACACACGGCAACACAGTCACCGTGCCCTGACAAAAAAATGCACAACAGCTCTCATGATTATAAGTATGTCCAAGAGGGGACCCTAAAAAATGTTCTCTGTTGGTTTGGTGGTCCACTGTTTGATAGGTAAACAGGTGCACACAAACACACACCATCTCCTTGACTCTTACAGACATGCACACTTACAACAGCTCTCATGATTTAGAGCATGTCCAAGAGTGGACCTTAAAAAGTTGTCCCCTGTTGGTTCGGTGGTCCACTGTTCGATAGGTAAGTAAGTGCAAACAAACAACACACACAAGCTCTAGACTCTTGGCCCTGACACACACACACATACACACTTGCAACAGCTCTCATGATTTAAAGTATGTCAAAGAGGGGACCCACAAAAAATGTTCTGTTGGTTCAGCGGTCCACTGTTAGACATGTAAACAGGTGCACACACACACACACACAGTCCATAAACACAACAAGATCTAGAAGCTGTCACTCCTACACACACTTGGCCATTCCCTGACACACACACTCACAACAGCTCTCAGCTTAATACTCTCTCTCTGCCTTTCTCTCACACACACACACACACACACACACACACACACACACACACACACACCCTAACTCTTTCATCTGTGACTCTTTAAGCAGCTCAGAAGCCAAAAAAATCCCCCACGTCTGAGGGAATAAAACACAACCAGGACACAATTAGCAGCATCAGATCTACCTGAGAGAGACGGCGCCTCGTGCTGCCAAAACAAAAGCGACAAACGGGATTGGGCGGCGGTGGCGGCGGCTCGACACCACCACGCCGTCTATGAAAAAAAGAAGAAGAAGCTGCTAATCCCCACCCCCTCCACCTGCATCTCTGATCAATGTGGGGACGGAGGGAAAAAAAAGAGCAGCACTAATGAGCCGCGCTCGCTGATTTCTGTTTTTTTTGCAAAAAAAAAAAAAAAAGCGGCACACCCAAGCTGGGATCAGTCTAATTAAAGGAATCAGAAAACTCCCGAAAAGTTGAGGAAAAAACAAAACACACACACACACACACACACCCCTCCGGCGCTAATCAACAAGTTAGCGATTTAGCTCACCTTTACATCCAAACAGCAGTTTAAAGGAAAAATCCAAACTGATATTCCATTCCTGTGAGAATTTATTTTTAATCCAAAGAGAAATATAAAAAAAAACTGACGTCCTCCAGTAGCAGCAGCAGCAGCAGTAGTAGTAGTAGTAATAGTAGTAGCAGCAGCAGTAGCAGCAGCAGCAGCAGTAGCAGCAGCAGTAGTAGTAGTAATAGTAGTAGCAGCAGCAGTAGTAGGATGAGGTGGGATGGATGGGCTTTGAGGTGCCGGCGGCTCACATCATGACAGAAGTTGTAATCTGCTCCCGGCAAAAAGGAATCCAGCCGCCAGAGAAGAAGTAGAAGATGATGGAGAAGAGGAAAAAGGAGGAGGAGGAGGAGGAGGAGGAGGAGGAGGAGGAGGAGGAGGAGGCGTGAAGCGGTGAATGAGTGGAGGATGCAGCGAGCATCTCTCTCTCTCCCACCCCCCGCCCTGCTACAGATTGCATTGCACTGATGAAATTTTAATGGTTCTTTTAGGAAGAATAATGAACATGCTCGTCCCTGGAGTTGGGTGTGTGTGTGTGTGTGTGTGTGTGTGTGTGTGTAAGGGAGGGGGAGGGGAGGGGGAGTGTGTTTTTTTTTTTTTTACACTACACACACCTACAGAGGCATGCAACAAACGTGCATGTGCATGCACACACACACTGATGTGAATGATGCACAGAAACACAAACAGACAGACACATGCCATGCAGACTTATGCTCAACAACATCAAACACTGACACACACACACACACACACACACTCATACGATGTGTGCATGAGTGTGTGTGTGAAGATGACGGGATGGGGCGGGGGAGTAGAAAGAGAGATCCAACCCGTCCTCAAAATGCTCTCTTGGTGCGCACGCACACGCACACACGCACGCGCGCACACACACACACACACACACAGGGACATATAAAGAACACACCCTGGTGGAGTGGAACAAAGAGCAGAGGCAGCATGTGGAGGCTCGAGGAGGAGCAGGAGGAGGAGGAGGAGGAGGAGGAGGAGGAGGAGGAGGAAGAGGAGGAGGAGGAGGAAGAGGAGGAGGAGGAGGAGCAGGAGGTGCCAGGAATCGCAGCATCTTCAACTCCAGTAAAATATGAATAAAACTAACCAAGAAAAACTATATTTAAAAGGTGCCAAATTTTACAAATGTTGATATAAAAATAAAACATATATTTGTGGTTTTAGGATCCAAAATCATCTAAATATATTTTTACATCTAGAAAAAACAGGTAGTTTTTTCTCTGTTTTATTAACTCTCTAATCTATGTTTTAATAATTAGGCGCTTTTATTTTGAAAAGACATAATTTACAAGGTCACATGACCAGGATATCCTGTTTATCAGTCCCCTTTTTCTCATACACATGGATTTACTTACATTTAATTAAATTTTGATGTTATAATTTTATTCTAATATGCTAAAAATAAAATATTTGTTGCTATTGGCAACACTATGCCAATATGCAAATTCTAAGTGTCTTATATATGGAGTCTTATATATGGTAAGAAATCTATTTTAGCATATTAGAAAAAATATATTAGAAAAACAAACTTTTGAATTGAATTAAAATAATAAAAGCAATAGGGATATCCTGGTCATGTGACCTGATAAACTGTATGTCCTTCAAAATAAAAGCACCTAATTGTAAAAACACTGCTTTTTTTTTTTAAATAATGAAGATAAAGTAATTGTCACCATATGGTGATACTATGCAATATTAATGAGCCTCTGCTCTACTGTACAGATGTGACATCACAACCATCAGTTTATGAATACAGGCTGTGTGATTCTCTGTGAAACAGGTGCAGGATTCATATAAAACCTTTTTTATATAATCAAAAAGCATTTCCAGTGTCTCTTTCTGCAATATTCGACCTTCAGGGGCAGAAATGAACCATTTGTGGGCAGGAAATGACGGTTAAAATACGTCTGTGTGGTGCTTTGTTCGCCACTCAATGAAAATATCCCGGGAATAAAATGATGAGAACAAAATGCCAGAGGGGAGGAAATGACCTGCAGCAAATGTGTTTTCATTTCACTCGTCTACTTGTGTCTTCACATTGATTTTTCATTAAAAAGAAAACAAACACACACACACGTACCTTCATGGAATGTCCCTCACTGTTCCTGAAGTGGCCACAGATCAGCCTCCATCACAGCCACCAGCCGTTGGTGAATAGATCCTGGACAGAGACACAAAGCAGGATTTGTTAGAAATTCACCTTCATGATATCTCAACGCACAGAGTTTGGAGACAAAAGACAAATTAGTTTAAAAAACATGTGTTAAAATGAGCTATTGAGAGCCAAAAAGCATGTTATAGAGCACTTTTGGGAGCTAAAAAGCATGTTAAAGTGGCCTTTTAGGAGCTAATAATCATGTTAAAGTGGCCTTTTAGGGGCTAGAAAAGTGTTTAACGGACTGTTTAGGAGCTACAAAGTGTGTTAAAGTGCCTTTTGGAAGCCAAAATGTCTGCTAAAGTGCATTATTGTGAGTTAATTGTCCATTTAGAAGCTAAAAAGTGCATTAAAGTGCCCCCTTGGAAGTCTAAACACATGCTAAAGTGCCCTCTTGGAAGCCAAAACACATGCTAAAGTGCCCTCTTGGAAGCTAAAACGTGCTGTCCTGGAAGCTCAAATACGTGTTAAAGTCCCTCTTGAGAGCCAAAATGTGTGTTATAGAGCCCTCTCAGGAGCTAAAAGGCATGTTAAAATGTCCTGTTGGGGGCTAGAAAAGTGTTGAACAACATTTTAGTAGCTAAAAGGTGTGTTAAAGTGCCCTTTTGGAAGCCAAAATGTGTGCTAAAGGGCAGTACTGTGCATTAAAACGTATTAAATTGTCCTTTTGCAAGCTACAAAGTGGCTAAAGAGCCCTCTTGGAAGCTAAAATGTGTTAATATACTGTCTTTGCGGCTCAAACACATGTTAAAGTCCCTCTTGAGAGATAAAACGCGTGTTAAACTGCCCTGTTGGGGGCTAGAAAAGTGTTAAACAGCATTTTTAGGAGCTAAAAAGTGTGTTAAAGTGCCCTTTCGGAAGCCAAAACCTGTGCCCTATTGTGCATGAGTTAAAACACGTCTTAAATTGTCCTTTTAGAATTTAAAAAGTGTCAAAATGCATGTTAAAATGGACTTTTGGGAGCCCAAACACATGCTAAAGTGCCCCCTTGGAAGCTAAAACGTGCTAACATGTTGCTTGGAAGCTGAAACGCATGTTAAAATCCCTCTCGGGAGCTAGAAACTGTGTTAAAGTGCAGCCTCAGGAGCAAAGTGCTAAGTGTCCTTTTGTACAACATATAAAAAAACATGAAGACACATTATATCTGCCTGTTTTCACCTTTTCGCCTCTACCCTTAAAACCCCATGGACGCCACTTCTCAGAATGTCCAGGACAGAACAAAGGACAGAGAAACTCCCGGTGGACGCTGGTTTGAGTCAGATACGTTATATAAACCATCCTGGAAATGATGAGTTCAGCCACATCCAGGCTAAACGCTACCAACAACATCCCATCAGGACCCTGTAACACACCACGACCCACAGTTCACCCACTGCAGCAAGAAGGAGTTTCCAGAAAGTTTCTCCTAAAATAAAAAAGCAATAAACTATGAGTGAACTCTGTCTGTGGAGATTATACTCATCCCTTATAGTTCAGACAATGAGATGCAGCATCTTTAGTTTCAGCCCAACAAACATGAGGATTATAGAGTAAAAACGTGTTTTTACTAAATTATAAAATGGGTGAATCTATGACCTTTGTGTTGTTGGGGTCAATTTAGAGTTTTCCATGAAGTCAGACTTTTATTCACCACCACGAGCTGTAAAATGAATAAAAAACATAGTCAAGACGTTGCCAAGGTTAGAAATAATGATTTGCATTTGAAATAATAATTTTCTAGCTTCTATAAGCAGCTAAACTGTTTTGGGGGTTTTCTAATCATCCATTAACCTTCTGACGCAATGAGCAAACACATTGAACCTGCAGCTAGAATAGTCATTTACCACATTAGCAATGTATAGAGTGTATTTCTGATTAGTTTAAATTTATCTTCATTGGTGCTTTTCTATCAAAAATTAGGAAATTTCTAAGTGACCCCAAACTTTTTAGTGTATCTTAAAATTTTTTTGGTGGATTTTTGCCATATTTTCAGTAAATGTTGGGCATGGTGCCATGAACACATGAGTAAATTTTGGTAATGATCCTGAAGAAATCCTGGTTTCTGGATCACTTTGAATTTGTCATCGTTTGGTAGCATTGTGGTAAATGGACCTTTAAACAGGTGCTCATGGTTTTGGATCCACCTGGTTCTAATATCTTGCTACTGCATAACCAGACATTTGCAGCTACAATAGTCATTTACCACATTAGCAATGTATAGAGTGAGTTTCTGATTAGTTTAAAATTGTCTTCATTGGTGCTTTTCTATCAAAAATAAGGACATTTCTAAGTGACCTCCAACTTTTGAACGTTAGTGTATCTTAAACATTTTTTGCTGGATTTTTGCCAAATTTTCAGTAAATGTTGGGCATGGTGCCATGAACACATGACTAAATTTTGGTAATGATCCTGAAGAAATCCTGGTTTCTGGATCACGTTGCACACAGTGCTTTTCTTTATATTTTCAAATATAAGTGATCCCAAACCTTTGAATGGTCGTGTATGATTCTCCTGAGGTACATTTTTTACTATTTTTAATATTAATATCAAGGGATAAACTGACAAAAAACAAGGCCCCAAAATATTAAAACCAATATTTTCATGGTTAATGAACATGGTAACCAAGAGACGGGAAACTAATTGGTTTTTGGCGGATTTTACAGCTGATTTAAGTGTCACACAAGAGGAAAGATAAAGTTGTTTTTTCCCTTTTCTGAACCACAACAAAACACTTGAGAAAACTGAGTCGATAGGATGTCGGAGGTAGCTGTCGATAATGATGGGAATACCAGGCCTGAAAGCCACTTAAAGAGCCACCCAGGGGTCTGATGGAAACCGTTGTGATGTGTGACACGCGAGTCGTCCTCTACCCTGGGAAACAGAAGCCAAACAGCCGACAAGGTTAAAGCCGTCTGGAGACCCAGTGGAAGAGTTTTCGCTCAGAGATTTTCCGAGATTTACGGTATTTGAGGAGGCGATGACACCTGAAAGTACTCCTGCAGATGCCGTGGGTATTAAAAAGCAGCGTGACGCGTTGTTGGAGGCGAGTTAAGGAGAGGATTGATGGGAACACTCGTGATGTACTTTATGACACGCAAACACTGTTATTTTCCCCTCCTGGGATAGGAAAAGAAAACCTAGAGAAGGTGACAGCTGTCTGGAGGGAACCAGACTGTCACATTCTGGTAAACAGGAATCTCCTTGGTGCTGTGTTAATGCACGTTGGGGGGAGGGGCACATGTTGAAAACGTGTGCTAAAGTGCCCCCTAGGAGCTAAAATGCATGCTCAAGTTTCCTCATGGCAGTCAAAGATGTTCAAAAGTGCCTTCTAGGAGCCAAAATGTGTGCTAAATTGCCCTTTTGCAAGCTAAAACGTGATAAAGTGACCTCTATGAAGCAAAACATATGGTAATGTGCCCTCTAGGAGCCAAAACATATGCTAAAGTGCCCTCTTGTGAGCTAAAAAGCATGTTAAAATGCCCTTTAGAAACCAAAATGCACATTAAAGTTCCCTCTAGGAGCCAAAACCAGACTAAAGTGTCTTCTAACAGCCAAAATGCATACTACAATGTCCTCTTGGAAGTTAATAAACCTGTAAAAGTGCCCTCTTGGGAGCCAAAATGTGTGCTAAATTGCCCTCTTGTAAGCTAAAACACGTGATAAAGTGCCAAAACGCATGTTAATGTGTCCTCTGGGAGCCAAAATGCATGCTAAAGTGCCCTCTTGGGAGCTAAAAAGCATGTTAAAATGCCCTTTTAGGAGCTAAAATGCATGCTAACGTGCCCTTATGGCAGCTAAAATGCATGCTAAAGTGCTCTCTACAAGACAAAATGCATATTGAAGTGCCCTCTTGGAGCCAAAATGCATGCTAAAGTGCCCTCTTGGGAGCTAAAAAGCATGTTAAAATGCCCTTTTAGGAGCTAAAACGCATGCTAACGTGCCCTTATGGCAGCTAAAATGCATGCTAAAGTGCTCTAAAACATGCTAAAGTGACTTCAGTCGCGAAGATATGCCATTTTTTTTTACCCCTCCGTTTAAACAGTCTGTCCTTGTTACTGTCTCAGACACAAGGAGGAAATATGTCAGTATGAAAGCAGACGTTGTGAACATTACCATGCAAACTGGGTAATTTCTTGCATTAGACAAGTTTGGTGTTTGGCAGCCAACAAGAAGCTCAACTTCTCTGTGACAAATTATCATACTGAAATGGAATGAGCTGCCTAGAAGGTAGCAACCAAATATATATTTAAAAAAGCTTCGGAGGTCTGAGAATAAAAGCAAGTTAATGAGCTTTAAAATGCAAAAAATCACAGATATGGTTCTTTTCAGAAAAATAAATGCTGATTGAATTCTTGGCAGCAGCAGCAGCTACACCAGGCGGCGGCGGCGTTCCCGATGGACGGAGAAAAAAAAGGATCCAAATCCAATTAAAAGGTTGTTGCTGCGACTGACCTTTTCCCTTCGCCGTGGCCGCTGGCCGTTCTCCCGGCCGTCCCGGTTTAGTGGCCGTGATGGAGGACGTTTTGAACAGAAGCCAAATTGAAAACGGTCACGGCTGAGCTGAGGTGTGTGTTCATAGATAAGGGTTTCCATAACTACCGCGAGTGAAATATGCGGGGGTCCTTACGGCAGAGGCCGGTTAATGACATTAACGGCCACAGGAACTCGTTTCCCGCCGTCCCCCCAGACGCTGAGGTGGAATCTGGTTTTATACAAGCGCGTTTAACGAGGGATGGTAATGGGTGGGTGCTGCTCACACCGTTAAACCGAAGGGTTTCCCGGGCAAACCGCCAATACGACTCCGAACACCGATACTGGACACTATTCCGCTGAAAAGGCTGATCCTACACTTTACTTCTTCTAGTTTTCACTTACTTGCAAGAAAAAGAAAGACTTTATGAAGGCGATATTGATATATTGATAAGTCATAATGTCGTAAATTTACCTGGAAAACCAATCTGGAGACTGTGGAATAAAAGGGGGATGATTGATGGAAGCTAATCCGCGTAAATCAAGATACTTCATCAATAAAGCAACACTCATTGATTAGCAATAAAAGCCACAATAGCCTAAAGACACCCGGGAATGTGGAAGGAAAAGCTACCAGGGCGTGAAAAGGAAACCGTGTGAGAGTTGACAGATTAAATAATCTAAGTGCTAACGTGTTGGTGTAACAACAAACAGGGCAGATCATGTTTACGTCTTTTTTTACTTTCAAGCGATCAAAAAGTGATTGATTGAAGTGATTGATTAAAAATACAGCGACAAGGCAGCTAAGTAGCGTATTGTGCTACAAATGCTAACGAACGTAGTAAACCTTCATAGTTTAAAGGTTTACTAGGACTGCAACTATCAACTATTCTAATCGTTGATTAATCTAACCATTAATCGATTAGTTGTTTGGTTCATTAAATGGTGTAAAATGTCAATCAGTGTTTCCCAAAGCTAAAGATTCAACCTAAAATGTCTTTTTTTGTCCACAACCCAAAACTGGAACCAGAGAATTTGGACGTTTTCTACTGAAATCCATTACTACATCATCAAATAGTTGCAACTAATCGATTAATTGACTAATCATTGCAGGTAGAGTTGACAGATTTTGACTGTTTCAGGTTTATTTTGTAAACTAGGGCTGCAACTAATAACTATTATGATAGAATAATCAATAGATTAATGAACTAACGATTAATCAATTAGTTGTTTGGTTCATTAAATGGTGTAAAATGTTAATGAAATGAAGATTCAACCTAAAATGTCTTGTTTTGTCCACAACCCAAAGATCATCAGTTTATTATTATAGAGACTAAAGAAACCAGAGAATTTGGACCATTTTCTTCCTAAAAACGCCTCAAATTGATGAATCAATTATCAAAATACTAAACCACAACATATTCCAGACAGTTCTACTGGAGCAAAATACTCAAAATTTCCTAAAATTTTCTAGGTCATACATGACAAAACCTCTTAAATCTCCTTAAAGCTTTGGGCTATTGCAGCTATATTTGGTGCGATATGATGTCTGAGTGATCATGACACGTTTTTCACCATAGGTGGTGCTGTAGCATCCAACTCAGTGGTGTCCAACACGCGGCCCGGGGGCCAGAACCTGGACGCTAAATGGTCCAATCATTGGACGACTGAACAAACCAGTTCCTGTTTCTTTACAGAAATATGATGTCAGTGAGAATCTTTTAAGGCTAAAGGGTTAAAATATTTAGCTTTAATGTGTAAAAGGTTGTGTTCACCTGCTGCTGAAAATACTAAATATTGATCATTGATCATATTGATTGTTAATTGAACTGCAGCAGTAAACTGACTGAATATGGAATGTATAGGAGTTGGACTCCTCTAGTTCTGGCTACTTTATTGTTTTAATGGGTATGATGAAAGTTTCTGTGATGCTTGTAAATGTTGTTGTGCATTGAAATGTGACAATTCTACAATATCTATATGTGGGGACGTCCTAGTGACTAAATGGTTACGGTACAACCCATTACAAACTGTAAAGTTACTGGACCTTACCTCAAAACAATTAATAAAACCAAAAGAAGCAAAGCGACCAGCGGAATCCAACCAGCAGCAGAATGTTTCAACAGCTTGCTCCACAATCTGCACTGTTTTCCCCGTACAGCTTCACCCAGGGTGGAGATTTTCTACATGAGTGAAGCCCCGGCGCCCCATATGGCGATTGCTTTAAAACAAGTAGCGTCATAACTCCAGGCAATTTAACACGGCATCCTAGATAAACAGGGTACAGTATACTGCCTGGAAAATGACAGGTACTGGCGTCCTCGCAGCTCTCCATTAACGCTCATCTGGGCGTAGAAAAGCTGCCGAGGACAGGTTTCATCCTCCCGACGACTGCCAGGTTCACGTCGGTGTTAGATCTCACCAAAAAAACCTGCATACCTGTGTGATTTCAGGAATTATCACAGGCGTCTCTCTGGGGGACGGTAACTACAGCAACATGAAAATGACTAAAGAATCCTCTGAAATTAGAAGTCTATCCTTTCGATCTGGCATCAAATTACATTTTTATTCTGCTAAGGAACACACACACACACACACACACACGTGTGTGTTCGTTTAAATTCCAAGCGGTTGATCCTCAATACACAACTGAAGGTTATCCGATGTGTACATGTGTGTGTACTCAGTCCAGAATGTGACTCCTGGGAGCCGTGGAACACAGAGAAAGCCATCACACGCCGCCGCCCATTCATCCTTTTTGAATGAGAACATGGCCCGGGACATGACTAACCTCTGGTGTAGTTAATTAACCGCCATTAACATGCTTCGCCCAGGTCCCAGCTGTTTCTTGGCAAGCGTCAACATCCAGAAAAACTCTCTGGGGGAGTCGCTGCACATCCAGGCTGGATGAATGCAGCTTACTCAGGAAATATATTACAGGTGTTACTGAGTTTTTATGCTAAATTAACAGGTGAACGTGCAAATCTTCAGTTTTTAGGAGGTTATGTCTTGTCTGTTTGTTACCAAAATAACTCAAAAAGTTTTGGCCGGATTTTCGTCAAATTTTCAGCAAATCTTGGGAATGATACCATAAATGGATGATTACATTTTGGTAATGATCCAGAAGAAATCCTGGTTTCTGGATCACTTGGAATGTATTGTTGTTTGGTGACATTCAAACAGGCGCCATCGTTACTATAGTCATTACATGCTTTATATGTACAATATGTTTTAATCGATCCATCTTATTGAAAATTAATTTTTACGTACATAAATCCTATATTGCATTATTACATAGTTTAGTACAGACAGTATCTACGAATGTTTCATAAATCGGATGTTGGCATCTTGGGGAGCTGCTTTTTACTAAAATAACAGGTGAGACAGAAGAAAAAGACAGAGTGACTATGATCCAATGCATAATTCAGTTTGTAGGGTACATATTTAAAAAGCCAAACTCTACCAAACATATTTTGTTCAAAGGCATTTTGTATTGTTTTGAGATAATCATAAAGCGTTGTTGGTGTCCCTCAAACCACAGCTGTTCATGGAAGAGAATGGAATCACTACACCCTGAGGAAACAAGAGTTGCTGGATTCTTTTATGGATTTATAATGATTTTGAATTTTTGCAAACCTCCTTGAGTGCGTGGACTTGGATTTCTTATGCCGTTTGTTATTGGTCATTGTTGGATAATCACTTACTTACTAATAATGTGTTCTTAAAATAGAGAAAGAACGTTATCTTTATAAAATCAGAGGCTTCTAACCCATTTCCTTCCAATCTAGAGTAAGAAAAGTCCATCTTCAGGATCAGAAATGAATCTTCAACTTCATTCCCACGTTGTCAAACGCTGATATTTTCCCAGACCTGTGCAGGAATTCGCGGCGCCGCTGTCAGCATGAAGACGAGCTCCAGACGGGCAGAACGCTGCGATAACCGCGCACATTAATAATCAAATCATGTAGAGATGGCTCCTATGATGAAGGCCAGCCACCCTGATAATGGGCAGACATGAGCAGCGATCCGGGGGGGAAGAGATTGACGACTGAAGGCGACCCCCTCCCCCGCCCTACCGCCATACCTCCCTGTTGTATTGTTACATCTCATTTTCTCCCGATCCATCGCGGTGACATTGGTGAGCATACGCTCGGGTCGAGGTCAGGGCCGCGTGATGGAATTAGCATCTTGAGGACGATGGATTATTCTGCTTACTGTCAACGGTGTGGGGGCTGAGGTTCGCTTAGCAGGTTACCGACTCAATTAAAGGGGCCCAACGCTTAGCTAAACGCTTAGCTTAAACCTCCAGTATGCACTCAGGTATTTATTTAACGTTAAGATCTGTTTGAAAATTCTTTCTGTCAAGGTTAAAA
This sequence comes from Lepturacanthus savala, assembly GCA_030544235.1. NCBI lineage: Eukaryota > Metazoa > Chordata > Actinopteri > Scombriformes > Trichiuridae > Lepturacanthus > Lepturacanthus savala. Next base: position 22,091,095 of record CM060474.1, read on the forward strand.
ATCCCTGTGGTGGTTTGAAACTACAGACAGCGGCCAACGTACAAACAATATTTTCCAAGAGGCTGTTCTTAAGATGAATTGGTTGTAAGTCATTATTTATTAAATGCTTGATTTGTCTGTTAAATGTTTGATTGAATGATTGATCCATTATCAAGAGAATTACTGTAAAATACCAAATAATAGCTGAGGTGTTTATTTGTTTCAACCACTTGAGAAAAGGCAGCAATTTGGGACAGGAGTTGAATTCCTTCCTGACAAAAAACAGCAAAACTGGAAAAAAAACATGGTAATTTACTCCAATTTTTCTATTAAACCAGAATGACTACTTTTATTTTTCTAAAGTCAGATTAGAGTCCTGTAGTTAAACGTCTCACGGCTGCTTCTCCAGAGTTTTCCTCTGCAGATTTCACCACAGAAAGTTTGACAATTAATCGATCAATATTACCAGAGAGTGTTCTTTAACGTCACTGGAGCACCACGGAACATTGGAACCAGCATCAATTTATCAAAATATACACCTGCAACCAGCAGTTAATTGGCAAATATTTGGTAATTTCCGGTATGATTTTGACATTTAAGGTTATTTAAATGCCGGTCAGTGGTTGTTCTTGTCTATGAAAAGTTTGTAGCTTGGATAAATGCTGTTTCACAGGTCACAGATAGAGAAAACTAGAGTATTTTTGGTTGGATAGTTGATAATAGTTTGTTTGTCAAGGTGGATTCTGAAGGATAATGGCAAGAGTGTTGGTAAGATCCAATATGTCCCCCTAAAAGAACTGAAAGACCACTTTACCTGATTGGCTGATTGTGCTTTGTCTTAGTTGATCTTGAAGCCCCTTAAAAATGGAGGATTCCTCTCCTACTATGTTTGAATAAATGGAGTAAAACATGGGGGATTGGTCGGGGAAGGAGGACTTTAGCAACTGAGGACCACTACAACCTAATAAATGGTTGTTTGGCTACAGGAAGACCAATTCCCAAAGAGACCTGCATCCCACACCTCTCCCTAGACCTCGATGACACCATTATTCAAGGAGAATAGTGGCCAGTTTCCCAATGCATAAATTCATATATATGAGTTAAACGTGGCTCCTTTGGTGCGAGGAAGCAGCGGAAATCATATCGTTTGTGTTGACTCCTTCCGCCTCGGTGTAAAACACTAGCAAAGACGTTAAATTATGAGGCAGATTATGCACTCCCTTTACTTAATGAAGAGGAAAATGGGAAACTGCCTGTGCATGGAGGAGACTGTGGTTTTTTTTTGCAGTTAAGTGGTAATGAAAGCTGGGTTGGGTTACATATCAGGGTGAATGCATGGGATCACAATAGGTTGGGGCGGGGGGGCAGAAAAACAGGCAATTTCCTTTAAAACCAAATTAAGCCGCGCGTCTGAAAACATGCGGAAGCCTTTAATGACAAGGCGGGATCAAACTGTATTTAATTAGCCTGTCAGAAAACGAGAAAAAAATGACACAATACCTACGGTTCATATAATACAGCCAGGCCTCGGCATCACAGGGAAACAACAATAAATAAGACAAGCTAATAAAAGCTACATCAAGAGGATTAGCGCTATTATGAATAATTTAAGACGCGGCTTAAATAGCTTCTGGAGGAGGAGGCGGATCTTATTGGCTTCTCTGAGCCGTTCAGGCTCACCGCGGCTTTTCCTGCAGAACAAACAGCACCATTAAACTTTAATTTACTTACTATGTGTATTTGCGACGTTTCGCCGCGGCTCAGGCTCTGATTTAGGACCCGTGACTTTAAATCACACGTGCGGACGCTGAATTAACCCGAGGTCTGAAAGAGAAAATCAACTCAAATATATAAATAAATCAACACGCGTTTCAGTAAGCGCGCGGTTTGCTTGTTCGCTCGCAGTAAAACTATTTTAAATCAATATTTCCTGTCAAACGCTCAATGTCTTTGCTGTTTACGTTGCTGTCGTACGAATATTAACGGCCGAGTCGCATCAGTCGCCTTATTCTGCCGTAAAACCACAAGTGGATCCATTTCAATTTGGACCCCGGAGCCCTTTGACATCCTCAGTCATCAACACAGAGCCACTCCACTCGGGGGATGGGCAGCATTAATTCCAGATAGAGCCGGCTGTCAATCAAAACGCCTCAGCCAATCAGGACGGAGAATTAAAAATCAGTCCGAGGCCTCCAGGGTTGGTGGGTTTAGGAACTCAATAAAGGTGCAGTCCACCAATATTTAGAATAAAAGGAAGTCCAGTTTATTGTGAAAATGCATTTTTGGGGTGGAATTCCATTATGATTCTCATAGAATTAAATGTTAATCTTTATAAAGCAGTTTTTCATTGGGTGGTTGCAAAAATGGTTTGTCTTGTCAAAATAAGGTCAAAACCAGGTTGGACCAGGGCTTTTACTTTGAAATGACAGGAAGTTGTTGGAGTTTTGTGGGTGCAGTAATTATTGGGTAATTATTAGATAGTTTTTAGAAGGAAAACCCAAAGTTTGGGATTATTTACAAACTCAAACATTTAAATCATTTACGCTGAAAATTAACTTATTCTGACCCTTTGTAAATGTTAAATTGAATAGATTTTAATGTTATTGAGTCAGACTTATGTTTCTAATTAATTCTAAAATGTACAAGCTAATTTAACTCGTGCTCGTCTCTTTAATGTGTTTAATGTCTTAGATTTATTGAAGATTAAGATACAGAAAAATAGCTAAAACTTTGAATTAGATTGGATTTCACTGCAAGTACTGTATTTACAGTAAAAATACAGGTGCAATTAACTTAAAAATGTTAATTTCCTGCAACCAAATGAACTAATTTTAACAAAACATGTGTTTTTCAGTCTCCATTACTATAAATAATTAAATTAACAGGCAGCAACCACTCGACTATTGGCTTAAACTTGGACTCAGCCAGGAAAATCTTGAGTTAATAACCATCTCCATCTAACTCCTCCAATTATAAAGTAATAACATGAAGCAACACAGATTCTGATGTTTTCCATGTGGCTCCGTTTATAATAAAGCAGCAGGAGCCGGATCAATACTCCAAACATCTTTGGCTCTCATGGGAAAACCCTGGTCGATGAGCCAAAAATATCCATATATGTGGAACTGAATGAGTTTGTGTTGCATTGAATCCCAGCAAATGTTAAATATCCTGGAAGTGAGCTGACAGAACCCACAACAGATTGTGACGGATATTATCGGGCGCTGTAAACAATAACCACAGAAAACAGCACTTGGCGACAGCTGCGGCGCCGAAAATGAGAATTTTATGCTTAAAAAAAAAAAAGGGAAAGTGGAGTCGAACGTGGCAGTAAATTAAATCAGGATGTGGCATGGCACCTAATGTGTCGGGCCGCCTGTCACGCAAAATGAACAGCCCAGGGGTTGTTTGGCGAAAATTAAATTCCAACGATGGGTGGGGGAGGGGACGGGGGAAAATAAGCAATCTAATTAAATTGCCACGCATGGTCATGTATGTTAAATTACATGCCAACGCCATGCAAAAATGCAGGAATAAAAGCCAACAACAGACTTGTGAGCACATGGCTGCTGGGCTGCTTTAGGAAGAGAGGAAACACCCATGAACGTGTTTATACAGGACCAGATTAAAGGGAAAATCCGCCGTTTTACCTTCACGGCGTTTTCCCTCTGATTGAACGGTTTATTTGGTTCCGTGTGTTGCATCGTAACACGCTACACGCCGACGCCAAATCTAATTTCTCCGGCGATTTCCACGTCCGACATCACAGGTTCTTTTCAGCACAAAGAGATCAAAATTCCCCTTAAACCCCCGGTGGAGGATGGTTGAACCAATGACATTCAACTTGTTGATGCACTGGATCAGGGCTGATAGAGAAATGAATTATAAGAGGTGCATGCTTTGATGTCAGGGGTTGGAGAGGTGAAGGTGAGGAGCAGCGGGGGAGGGGAGGACCCGTTATGTTGAGGTTGGAAGGCGAAGCACCAGGAATCCTGAGATATGCAGCTGCAGAACCTTTTAAAAGTCACTGAGGAGACGGAATAAGACACAAAGAAGAAGGTTGAAGGTTGAAAAAACCAAGGAACCGACATGAGGTGACGTGGTTCTGGCAGAAAAACCAAAGCAGAAGTAATAAAACATCAATATCGACCAGTAGCCACATTATCAATAGAATAGGAAAATTAATATAATATTGATAAAGCAAAAACATCATAGCATGAATTACCAGACAATAGCTGCTAGAAAACATGCTATAACGCCCTCATAGGGCTGCTAAACTTCCCTCATGGGAGCTAAAACATGCTAAAGTGCCCTTTAGGAGCTAAAACACAAGTTAAAGGTCCCTCATGGTGGTAGAAATATGTGCTAAAGTGCCCTCTAGGAGAAAAAATGCAAGCTAAAGGAGCCAAAAGACATGTTAAAGTGTCCTTTCAGGAGATAAAACACAGGATTTAGTGCCTTCTAGGACTGACAATGCATGCTAAAGTGCCTTGGAAGCTAAATTATATATATAGTGATAAATAAATGCTGGTTCCAAATAAACTAATCAGTCAAATTTATTTAAAAAAAATATAATAAATAATAATAATAATTTAAAAATGTCTTGTATTGATTTAAAATGTATTTAAAATTAATTTAAACAAATATTTTAATTAATTTATTAATTAAAAAATAATAAAAAATATTTAAAATTATTTTATTATATAATGTATGAATAATGATTATTGTTGGTTTTATATCCTGTAATTATTTATCTTATTTAGTGTAGTAATGGTATTTAAATGAAACCCCAAATGACAATTATACTGTAAATTACCAATTATCAATATAAAATCAATAGTTCCAATCAACATTAGCATAAATAATCAAACCAATGCTGCTTCCTTATTGGCTCATAAACATCAAATTAAATTAAATATTGATAATGGATCAATCAGTCAATCACAAAAGTCACATTTAATATTGAGCTGTTTTTCTCCTGATGAAAACAGATAATTAATTAAGAAATGATCAATAATCACTATTATCTTTATATGTTGTAGTTGTATCTTTGCCTCAATATTTACATTGTATGAGTATAAAAGGTTCCAGATATTTAGAAGAAAGTCATATTGATCAGTATAAATACATTTTATCAATAGCTTTTATTGTTTTAACTCAGTGAAACATGAATTTCACAAACTATAAACCAGAAGTTGTAAAATCTCTTTCATCCGGTTCCATTTCCAGCATTTTCTTCTTATCAAATTTGCAATAAACTTGATCTAATTTCTCTGTGAAAAGAACAAAATGACTCACATTTATAAAAGAACCGAAAGCTGAAGGAAATAAAGAGAAAACATCGAGTTCAAACAAGCAGCCGTCGGCAGAATCCCAGCAGTTAAAGCCACATTTCTCAAATTCTTAGAGTCAGAGAGAAGTGAAATCGACGCAGTGACATTGATTCATGGAGTTTTACCAACGTTGTTCATGCACCAACTCACAGCTGTGGTTTAAAGTGAAGGTTTGTGATTTTTATTCCGTTTTATTAAGAGGCACCGAGGACGTTCCAGTATCTTCTGTTTCAAACGCTGCTGCTCTGGTTACGCGGCTGCTGGACGTCCACCGCTCTAAAAGCTTTTTTGGATCAAAGTGACTATCATCTTATTTTTCTTTAAGTTTTCTCGTTGTGGTGTTTTTCTAGTCTCAACCATCGAATGTGTAAATGTGGTTGCGTTTTTTAACGTTGGGTTTAATTCTTGATAAAGATGAAAGATGAAAGCTGTGAAAAATTAAATAATTACACAAATATATATTTTAAATTATTATATTTATAGCTAGCATAGTTATTATACGTTTATTATACGTAGCAATAACAGTGGGATGTTCAGTCGTTTAGTTCTATTTCGGCCATTTACACCATTTTTCACGAGGTCAACATATCGTTTTAGGTTTGATTCCTTTAAAGTGTTGTATGACGATATATTTTCGGACAAAAAAATCCAAGAAATCTGCAGATTTGCTGCAAATCTCAGTTCATTTAAATAAAAGCAGCAAATAAAACAATGGAAACATGAAGTACAAACACGATTATCTGTGTAAATCTGTGCATTTTAACATCAGCGTCAATGGGGTTTTCTCCTAGTGGCCAAACAAGGAACTGCAGCTTCTACAACTTCTGCATCGATTTTGTTTGTTTCTTGAAGTTAAAGGAACAATTCAACATTTTGGGAAATGCATTATTTGCTTTCTCTCTCTCCATAGTTCAGAAATGGTTCAACGAGTGTTTCTATTGTTTAATCCGTAGCTTTTCCTCTCGTTTACAGTCTGAAATATTCCTGAGTCTCGTTAAATAATTAACTAACAGACAAGATTGATGCGTTCACGTCTTTGCAAGAATAATAATGAACAGATTCCAACAAATTACTTGTTTTAAAATGTCCAGTTTGCTGAGACTAAGCAGCGTCTAGTCAGTGTTTAAATCATTTTGTCAAAGCCTATTTTTGATTGGTTGCGCTTACCAGTGTGTTACCTTCATGAATGTGGGAAAACCAGACATCATGAAGTCAAGATAACTCAATTAATTCAGTTATGATCTGTCAAAGTTAATCCCAGTGGTTAGTATTTGAATTGTTGGGTTAATTTATTCATTTAAAGACATATGACGTATAATAACGACTAAAACTATTAAGGATATTAATGACTGTTGGTCTGTTTGTGAAGCACTTGGTGTTATTTGTAAATGTATGAAAAGTGGAATATAAATAAAGATCGATTGACTAAAATCCAAAGGACCTGCCTGAACAACACAGCATCTAGTGGAACAGAGTGTTTAGTGGTGTCTTTACCTTAGACTGATGTGAATTTAAACCCTGAGGATGTTACAGGTCACTACTGAGTTACATCCGTATATAATATCTCTAAATTAAACTACATCTGCTGTGAAACCTGCCACATCCAGCAGGATCCAGCAGGATCCAGCTGTCGCCTCGTGATGCGTTCGAGGACCAGGGTTCACCGGAGGACCAGCTGTGGAGGCTCCGGTCTATTACAAGTCTCCGGGTGTAAATTAATCAGGTCCTGGCTGAAACGGAGGTGTGATGCTGAGCTGCTGCCGGTTCAGCTCCGACACACCTGCTGCACAGGCTGGAATAAGGTTCTGGGTTTAAACGCAGGAATCTCAGAGCTCGTTTTCCACATTTTGGATTTAAAAAATTTATTTACTAAACAATTGGAGGAACAATCGTCCGACTATCGCAGCAAATAACACGGTAACACAGTTTGGTTCAAAGCGGACATGTGACGTCCTCAGGTGCAGAATCAGAATTAAATGGTGGGTTTTGTTGCCGTGACGACAACAAGCGGCTGACTGGGAGCTGTGGTCCAGTAATAAAGTTGATGCTGCACCAGGAGGCAGCGTCAGCCTCAGAAATAAAAACTAAATCCTCCACAAAGCTCTGCTGAGGTTTTATCAGCTCCGTCGAAAAAAGAAAAGATTTAATGTCAGCGTCTGAGTGTCGAGCTGCCGCGATTAATCGATTAATCGCCAACTATTTGATTAATCACCAACTATTGCGATTAATAGTTTTGAGTCATTTAAAAAAAAAAATGTCCAAATTCTCTGGTTCCAGCTTCTTAAATCTGATAATTTTCAGCTTTTTTTAGCCTTCTATAATAAAAATGCAATGAGTAGTTGATTAATCGATTAGTTGTCAACTATTTGATTATTTGCCAACTATTTTGATAATTAATAGTTTTGAGTCATTTCACAGAAGAAAATGTCCAAATTCTCTGGTTCCAGCTCCTTAAATCTGATTATTTCCTGGAGTTTTTTTAGCCTTCTATAATAAAAATGCAATGAGTAGTTGATTAATCAATTAGTTGTCAACTATTTGATTATTCGCCAACTATTGATAATTGATTTGAGTCTCTTTTAAGAAGAAAATGTCCAAATTCTCTGGTTCCAGCTTCTCGAATCTGATTATTTTTGGTTATATATTTTTTAGCCTTCTATAATAAGTCGATTAATCGATTAGTTGTCAACTATTTGATTAATCGTGAACTTTTTTCATAATCGATTAATCATTTTGAGTAATTTTAAAGAAGAAAATGTCAAAATTCTCTGGTTCCAGCTTCTCAAATCTGATTATTTCCTGGAGTTTTTTGAGCCTTCTATACTCAAAATGCAATGATTAATCAATTAATCGATTAGTTGTCAACTATTTGATTAATTGCCAATTATTTTGATAATTGATTTGAGTCTTTTAAGTAGAAAATGTCCAGATTCTCTGATTATTTCCTTCTTTCTTGCTTTCTTTGGACACTTTTACACCATTTTATGAACCAAACTATGAATCAATCAATCGTTCCAATAATTGATTGATAGATTAATCTATCATCATAGTTGCAGCTCTACAATTATTTGTCTCAGATTCTTTTTCCTAAAAGTCTTTTTTTCTTGATTTTGGTCAATTTAAACGTGTTTTAAGGAAACAAGATTCAATACTAATTCAATACTTTTTCATCTCATATTTGACCAAAATCACCAAAAAAACCCTAATCACCATCTATTACATTATAATCTGCAGCTACATTACAACTAATTGATTATTCGGTTGTTCAGTTCAACAATCAATAGATTTATTGACTCTAAAAGAAGTCATTAGCTGCAGCCTTAGTGCCTTTTAGTATCATTTCCTGATTTTTAGACAATTGATAATTAAAAACCTCCTGTCTCACAGTAAAACTCAGTGATTTTCCATCTCTCAGCCTTAATTAACAGCCTCTCAGGCCTGTTAATCGTTGCAGCTCCTGTCATATATCACAGTGGTTGAGTTGAGTCCAGATCTGCAGCTTTAACTCATTCCTCTGCTGTAAAGGCTGGAACGTTCCTATAGATTCAGCAGTTTAATCAGCAGCTCAGGTTCTTGTTGCTGCATTTGATTTTCTCAGCTCTAAATCTCTGGAATCGACCTCATACCAACAGAAGCTTTTCAATATTCATGAAGCGTTGGGGTTTTTTAACGCGAGCAGCGGGGGGGGGGAGCGCACGTACGCGTGCACGGCAGCGGTTCAGATGACGACATGGTGTAAAAATAGCGGCGTGCCGTCATGCTGGGCAGGTCTCAGGAGGTCCCTGTTATCTCCATCCCAGTGTTCCCAGTCAGGACTGGGATCAGACAAACACTCACGTCTTCACTGGGGAACAAAAGCTGCAGGAAAATCAGGAAAAACACTAAAAACTAACTTCTAGCAGCCGATAAACAGAGTTAGTGGAGAAATTCCTCTTATTCCACTTCGATCTGGCAGCAAACACAGATTTAAATATCTCTTCATCATCTGTCACCCAACCAGTTCTATTCCTGAAAATATCCAGTTACTGAGATACTAAAAATGCAATGAGTAGTCGATTAATCGATTAGTTGTCAACTATTTGATTAATCATGAATTATTTTGATAATCAATTAATCATTTTGAGTCATTTTAAAGAAGAAAATGTCTAAATTCTCTGGTTCCAGCTTCAAATCTGATGATTTTCTCTATTTTTTAGCCTTCTATAATAAAAATGCAATGATTAGTCGATTAATCAATTAGTTGTCAACTATTTGATTAATCGATTAATCGTTTTGAGTCATTTTAAAGAAGAAAATGTCCAAATTCTCTGGTTCCAGCTTCTCAAATCTAATTATTTCCAGGTTTTTTTTAGCCTTCTATAATAAAAATGCAATGATTAATCGATTAGTTGTCAACTATTTGATTAATCATGAATAATTTTGATAATCGATTAATCATTATGAGTCATTTTTAAGAAGAAAATGCCCGAATTCTCTGGTTCCAGCTTCTCAAATCTGATGATTTTCTCTATTTTTTAGCCTTCTATAATAAAAATGCAATGATTAGTCGATTAATCGATTAGTTGTCAACTATTTGATTAATCATGAATTATTTTGATAATTGTTTTGAGTAATTTTTAAGAAGAAATGTCCAAATTCTCTGGTTCCAGCTTCTCAAATCAGATCAAGGTTTTTTTAACCTTCTAAAATAAAAATGCAATGATTAGTCGATTAATCGATTAGTCGTCAACTATTTGATTAATCGCCAACTATTTTGATAATCGATTAATCATTATGAGTCATGTTTAAGAAGAAAATGCCCGAATTCTCTGGTTCCAGCTTGACAAATCTGATGATTTTCTCTATTTTTTAGCCTTCTATAATAAAAATGCAATGAGTAGTCGATTAATCGATTAGTTGTCAACTATTTGATTAATCGATTAATCGCTTTGAGTAATTTTTAAGAAGAAATGTCCCAATTCTCTGGTTCCAGCTTCTCAAATCAGGGTTTTTTTAACCTTCTATAATAAAAATGCAATGAGTAGTCGATTAATCGATTAGTTGTCAACTATTTGATTAATCGATTAATCGTTTTGAGTCATTTTTAAGAAGAAATGTCCTAATTCTCTGGTTCCAGCTTCTTAAATCTGATTATTTTCTGTATTTTTTAACCTTCTATAATAAAAATGCAATGAGTAGTCGATTAATCGATTAGTTGTCAACTATTTGAGCAGTTTAAGAGTTTAAAAAATGAGTTAAATGGCCTTTTGAGAGATAAAATGCTTGTTGAAGTGCCTAAAACATCTAAAACATGTCTAAAGTGCCCTTTTCAGTGGTGAGGACGTGCTGTATGTGCCCTTTTTTTTACTTTTCACTCCAGCTCTTCATAAACTCTGACTGGAAACATTACTCAACATCACAGGACTGAAGAGTTATCAGAGTTATCTGAACTCTGTCCTTAAAAACATTCATATATAAAAACCGATGCATCGTCTGTGTTTTCCTTTAAATACAGAGCAAGTGAAGGAAGAAAAAAGGAAAAGAAAAGGAGCTTTTTCCAGAATGGATACATTGCATTTTGGCCCGAACGCCTTCATTTGTCAACACTTTTGTGGAAACCCATGTGCAGCGGAGCGTGGAATTGAGAACAGTGCCAGTGGGAGCGGGCGGCCAGCGCCGACCAGAAAATGTAAATTGGCGGTCTGAGATCTCGGGCCAGGAGCCTCGTCAGCTGCACTCGGAACGGTAAGAAATCTCTACAATCACTACATAATCACTGCATAATCACTGCATAATCACAGGCCTGGGGTCCTGCTAACTCTGCATGTCATAACGGTCTGCCCAACAGAAGAGGACGGCGGTGGCGACGGGTGATTATCCTCTTCATTAACGGACCCATTACACACCTCCGCGCCAATTAAGGAGAAGAGGGTACGGCCGTGACCTTTAACCCCTCCTCTGTAATCCAGAAACACAACCTTGAACCCCCAGAATCACAACCTATGAGTTTCTGTCCTGTTCAATCGGTTCATACCTTCATACCGACGTCTCTTATGTTGCTGCAGTACTCGCTGTTTCCTCCAGGGGGCAGCGCTGGGCGCCAATAACCAGCATTAATAATAAAGGCGACTGTTCAGGAGACGTTATTATTGGTTGACTTCGTAAAAAAAGAATAAATTGAGGCCAATAAACCTCACTGGGTCCTTTTAGAAACTAATTGTTAATAGTTTCTTGTTTTTAAGGTTTCATGTATATACTAGATCTGTTTATTTTACTACTTATTTTATACTTTATTATTTATATTCATTACTGTGTGCACTTTATGGGAAAGCGGAAATCTCATTGTACTTGTATAATGACAATAAAGGCTTTCTATTCTATTCTATTCTATTCTATTGATGGGGAAATTTAGAAATTTTGTGGTGTCAATGCAGGAAAATACATGTTAAAGTGCCCTTTTAGGAGCTAAAATGCATGGTGCCACACTATATGTGCCCTTATTTATAAAAGATCTGTGATATAAAATCAATGTTTTTACAGAAAAGGAGGCTTTTATTTTGAAGGACATGTGATTTCTGAGGTCACATGACCAGGATATCCCTATTGCTGATGGACATTTAACATGTGAGCATCACTGTTTCATGACAGAAGGTTGATATAATAAAATTTTAAAAGAGTATTATTTCCTATTATTTGTGTATTATTTTCCCTTTAATTTCAAATTTTATTTTTCATTTTTAATGCTTCAAATAATTGGGATGAGTGAATAAATACATTTAAAAATTAAAAAATAAACGAATAAATATATTTTATGAATTAATAAATGGAAAAATGAATAAATATGGACATTTACTGGTATATTTATTTATGTACTGAGTTATTATTTATTTATTTATTCTTGATTATTCAGTCTTTCTTTTATAAAACATCTTAACATGGACATTTTCAACTATACGTTGTATTTTATTTTATTATCCATAACTGAAGCTGCAGATAAATGTAGAAATAATAAAAACATGAAATATCATCACAAGCACCAACTTACAGTACTTGAGTTTGTGTATTTGGTTATTTTTCCAACTCTGAACCACAGGTTGTAAACACACCCTCAGCGTTTCCATTTACTTTAACGAGAGAAAAAAGGAAAAACACAACATTTTGAGGCGAATCGTCTGTCGTGACCAAAGCGGAGACCTGGACCTCGCTGATGTTCTGTGGCGACATGTTTTAGACGCAGGAAAACACATCGAAAGTGACGTTTTTGAGTGTTTCTCACTGTCAATTTGAGCTGAAATATGTGTTTAGGATAAACCGGAGCGGTGGGAACATGATAAGTGTTGACAGTTAAGACACGACCAAAACTATGAAAATAAGAGCCACGTTCTATAAAAACGGATTAGAAAGAACATTCCAGACGTCTCGTTAGTTTCTGGTGGAGCTGCAGCTCCTTCTGGTTCAGGACCAGCTGCTGGTGGCAGCAAAATGTGTCAAAGGTGCAACTTTAGCAAACATTTAACCTCGAAAAAGTGTGTGACGTAAAACCAGAGGTCATCGTTTCTTCCTTATAGAGGCCTCTTCAGGGTTAAACATGAGTAACAGTGCCACTTAGGAGCATAGAGCATGTTAAAGTCCACTCTTGAGAGCTAAAACCCCCACTAAAGTGCCCTTTATGGAGTTAAAAAGTGAGTTAACATGCCTTCTCGGGAGAGGGCATGTGTTCAAGTGCCCCCTCAGGAGCTAAAATGTGTTAAAGTATCCTCTCAGGGGCTAAAACGTCTGTTAAAGTGCCCTCTCAGGGGCTAAAAAGCATGTTAAAGTCCACTCTTGAGAGCTAAAAGCCCTGCTAAAGTGCCCTCTCACGAGCTAAAAGGCACGCTAAAGTGCCCTTTCCTTAGCTAAAAAACAAGTTAAAATGCCTTTTCGGAGGAGGACAGATGTTAGTACCCTTTTGGGAGCTAAAAAGTGTATTAAAGTGCCATCTTAAAGGCTAAAAAGCATGTTAAAGTGCCCCCTGAGGAGCTTAAATGAGTTAAAGTGCCCTTTTGGGAGCTAAAAATTGTGTTAAAGTGTCCTCTCAAGGGCTAAAACGGGTGTTAAAGTGCCCTCTTGAAAGCTAAAAGGTTCACTAACCTGCCCTTTACAGAGATAAGCTTCCTATGCCAGTATATTATATATTATATATAGAATGCCACTTCTTGGTGTCTGCACAAAAATACACTTTATAAAGTACAACAAATTAACAATAAACTACTAAATATACAAATAGACAATATATCCAAAAGATAAAATACTATGGTTGAAGAATTAAACACTATACTATGGTTATTTATCGCGAGCTCTAATTGCTAATTTCCAGTGTAATTGCACATTTCCAGTCTAATTGCACATTTCCAGTCTAATTGCACATTTCCAGTCTAATTGCACATTTCCAGTCTAATTGCACATTTGCAGTGTAATTGCACATTTCCAGTCTAATTGCACATTTCCAGTCTAATTGCACATTTCCAGTCTAATTGCACATTTCCAGTCTAATTGCACATTTGCAGTGTATTGCACATTTACGTAGTGAGTTCAGTTTCACATGTTACCTAGACCAGTTTAAATGCTGGGATTTGTTCAGTGTGGTGAAGAACCAATAAAAACCAATAGTAATTTAAATTAAATTAATTATTATTGAAAAACCAGCAGCTTTTACACTAAACTACAGACGTTTGATGGACGAATAGATACGAAGAAATGAACGAGTGGTTCCCAGAACCCAGGGCCTTGGACGTGGATATAAAAGTGTGTTGCAGAGCGTTCGTTTACTCCAACGCTCCCCGAATAAATAAAGATTAATGAAAACAATATTTTCCGCTCGGCTGCCCCTTCCTCCCTCAGCTCATCTCCTGCTCGTCCCGGCGCTTCTCCATCAAAAAGCTGCTTTACATGTATGAGGCGCCGTGATGAAACAGCCGGAAATATATAGCAGGGAGGGGACGTGAGCCTTGAGAACACCTATGGCGCCGTATCCTTCCCATAATTCAACAGTCCCCTTAACCGTCACCCCCCCGCCGCCGCCCCTCCCCCGCCCACGGCTCCAGCCGTAATGTGGCGACAATAGAAGGCGGTGGTTTATTTCACGTGCCATTTCCAACGGTGCAGCCGTAATGAGCAACAACATTAACATTCTGCTGACACGTGTTTCTTCCCTCCCTCCACCGACGAGAGTTTCACAGCGAGGGCGAAGTCGAATGAGCCGTAATTCACGTTGGAACGAGACGAGCAGCAACAACAGGAGAAGAAGCCGCAGTGATTTTAAAGTTCTTTCATATTTGATCTGTAAATTTAACCTGTTAGAATAAAATACAGCATCATAAATCAGCTTTAATACTAAATAAAGGATTTTTATCTGTTTCCATTTTAAATTGATAAAAGATATTGTGTTACGAGTCAAATTGACTCATTTTAAAGTTTGAGGATCTAGGAAAAAGTAATATTTAAGTAATATTAGTATTTAATTTGTATTAATTTAAATATTTAAACAACTGTTTAAATTGTATCTTGATGCTTTTTAATGTTTTATATAAAGTGTGAAATGTTCTATACAAACATAACATTAAAATTCTTCATTTCTGATTCAAAGATTACACTTTTTTTTATTAAAACACATGAATTATCCTAATTAAACCATTACCTGTTACACCATTGCATTAAATATGGATATAATGGAGTTAATAATGAAATATTAACAATAGTTGTTGGGTTTTTGGGTCTTTTTAGATAATTAAAGATGGCGGTTAATGAGAAATTAACATAACAAGAGGGTTAATTATCTATTTTCAATAATGAAAACAGCTGATTGTGTCCACTTTATAACATTTATTTGTCTGTTAAACTGTTAAAATCCTCATAAAAAACAATGTTTTATGGCTAAATCCCAGTATTAAACCTCGGCTCCAACACTGAATAAAGTGTTTTTATCTGAAGTAAAACACAATGTCATCAATCAAGATTTGAGCCGTTTGTGTGATTATTTAATCGGCTCCTTTTTAAACATCTTACACAATATATTCTTCATAACCTTAGAGATATTCCACATTTATTAGCGTTTGTAGCAGGAAAGCTGATAAACAGGCCTTGGGCTTAATTGTTTAAATGGATTAATCGTTAATTACGTCTAATAAATGACAGAAAAATAATGAAAATCTCGACTAATCAGAATCCTCAGGGCTGTGTCTTCAAAACACGGCTTCAAACAGACAAAAAACATTAAGTTCTCACATTTGAGAAGCTAAAAAAAGGGAAAAAAGAAGCAAAAGGAACAAAATTGTCGTCATTATTTGACATTATTCACATTATTTGACAGTTTCAGATCCATTTACATGTCGTTCAGAGAACTAACAGCTGCAGAATGTCTCCTGTGATCCTGATGGAATAATATCAAGATTAAAGATGCTCAACAAATATCTGAATATTCTACTTTTGGTCCAAGACTTTTACATAAAAACCTTTAACTCTGACTGTGTTGATGGACTAGAAATAGAAATTATACATCTTCAACAACTTCTAGTGCTGAAAGATGAAGCCAACATCGAAAAAACAGCAAATATCAAACCAATCCTGATAGATCCTGATGTTAAAATGTCCACAGCAGAGATAATTAAAGGTTTACAAATGGTTTTAGACCCAAAAGATGATTTTTATGGAATAAAATGATTGTATTAAGACTTAAATTGATTGATAATTATTGCTGGTGGACGCTCCTCCCCAGCTCCACACCTCAGCCTATTTCCAGTTCTGAAAGGTCATTAAAACTGAGGGTTTGACCTTTGAAACAAAAGGTATGTTTACCCTTGACCTTTACAAGGATAAACTAAGCATACGTCTCTATTTGATGCATCTATTTTTTTTTTTTTAGATCTGTCTTTAAGGAGGTGTGAAGCTCCTCCCCAGCTCCACACCTCTCGTCCAAATATGGTTTAAACTGAGGTTTGGACCTTTCTAAACAAAGGAATGTTTACCCTTGACCCTTACAAGGATAAACTAATAATATGCCTCTATTCTCTGCATCCACTTGTATTATTCCTTATTCATATCCGTCTTTAAGGAGGTGTGAAGCTCCTCCCCAGCTCCACACCTTTCGTTCAAATATGGACGTCTCTAGCTCCAAAAAGAACTTCAAGGCTTAAAAAGTGAGAGTCAACAAACCAACGGGTGATGTTAGGACGGATATGTCCATTTGATTTTATACTTTAAAAGGTCAAAACTAGGGTTTTGACCTTTAAAAGAACAGCCTGTTTACCCTTGACCCCTACAAGGATAAACTAAGTGTACGTCTCTATTCACTACATCCATTTGTATACTTTGAAATCTGGTGAAGGTGTGAAGCTCCTCCCCAGCTCCACACCTTTCGTCCAAATATGGACATTTCTAGCGTCCCAAAATAACAGGAGACAAAACTCAAGGCTTCAATACAGAAGTCCACGAACCAACAGCTGTTATCAATTTTCTTTATACATTCCAGGGTTAAAATTGGGGTTTGACCTTCATAAATAAAGGCGTGTTTACAAGGATAAACTAAGCATACGTCTCTATTTGCTGAATCCATTTTTATGCGTGTTTTTGAAGTGTGAAGCTCCTCCCCAGCTCCACACCTTTTGTCCAAATATGGACATTTCTAGCAAAACTCAAGGCTTCAAAACAAGAGTCCATAAACCAGCAGGTGATGTCAGAGTGGAATCATCCATTTTTTTATTTGTTCTATGGTTTAAAACTGGGGTTTGACCTTTATAAATAAAGGGGTGTTTACCCTTGACCCCTACAAGGATAAACTAAGTATACGTCTCTATTTGCTGCATCCATTTGTATTATTCCTTATTTAAATCTGTCTATAAGGAAGTGTGAAGCTCCTCCCCAGCTCCACACCTTTCATCCAAATATGGACATTTCTAGCTTCAATACAGAAGTCCACAAACCAACAGCTGTTATCATCACTTTGCTTTATACATTCCAGGGTTAAAACTGGGGTTTGACCTTTAGAAATAAAGGGGCATTTACAAGGATTAACTAAGCATACGTCTCTATTCGCTGCCTCCATTTGTATTATTCTTTTCCAATTCTGTCTTTGAGGAGGCACAAATATAAACCGAGTGTCCTTTTAATCAAATAATCGTTTCAGCACTACTTGAATTTGCTTTTCTGAAGCAATGAGAGCAACAGCGCATAAAGACTCAGTTGCTAGACAACCAGAATTACCCAAAACCAATATACACGGCGCGGTATGAAAAGTCAAGAGTCAGAACGATCATAATATTAATAGAAAAAGAGGAAGGTCGTGTTGGATCCTGGAGCAGGAAGTCGTTTGATATCTCACAGATTCCTGAGCCCTGGTCATGTCGTTTTATTGTGATTACCAGCGTCATGATGCTGAACGCCGTCTGCCTTCCAACCGATGGAGGTTTGGTCCAGAAATCGCCTCCACGCCGCCGTACCTCCTATAAAAAATAGATGAAACCAGGCAATCTCTGAAATAGTAATTGGTTCCCTGGTGACCGCCTTCGCGCTTTGCTTCAAATTCCACCCCAAAAAAAAAAAGAAGAAGAAGAAGAAGAAGAAGAAGCCGGGCAGACGCCACAGAGAGAGAAAAGATGCTTGGAAAACAAACATGGGTGGAAAAGCTTTCTGTCTTTTTCTAACCCATTTGAGTGGATTCTCTTGTCTTTGTGATTTCAGTCGTTAAACTGAAGGCTGCTAATGGTTCTACAGACTCCTGACTGGGTTTTATGGGTGTTGACTGGCCACATGTGAACAGCACTGGTGTCATAAAGGAGGTTAAATAAATCAATCAGCCTCCACCTCTTGTTGGGGGTTTATCACCCTGACGGGTAGCGGCGTGAATCAGGAATTCTGACGAGTGGCGGCGGCTGTAATTGCTTCCAAACGAGCAAATTAATGGACGAAAGCATCGATATCAGCGATGGAGAGAAATGTGGAATGGGGACATATGGAAGACGTGTTGGTGACAGATGATTTTACTGAAAAGAAAACGGGTTTATTGAAAAATTCAAAGGGTCACTGGTGCAGAAACGTAATAATCTTCTCATCAAAAAATCCGCCGTTATTTTCCAGATCCTTTCTGTCATCGTTTCAGCCAGACATCACATTAGGGCTGGTTGTTTGATGCTTGTTACTCCTGCATCAGGTCTTTTATTACGAGGCCCAGGTGGCTCGGTCCTAATGGACGTCGCCTCGGGCTGCTTTACGTGACAAATCTATAAAACACATATCCTCTAGGCAGCGGATAAAAAACAGCCAAGGTGAAAATGGTGAAAATGGTCTGGTTATTAAGGCTGAGACTCAGAACTTCTGTATTCAAATAGAATTATAGTACAGGCATTATGTTTTAACCCCTTTAAACCCAATGGCAGCCAGTTATTTACAGCTTGTTATTCCTAATGACGTGATAATAGACAACTTAAGCAAAACTATTCAGTTTCCAACTACTTCCTGTCATCAACTTCCTCCTGAGAACATGGAGAAGACAAACTATGTGTCAAACCCAAGGCCCGTGGGCCAAATCTGGGCCGGCACCTGTTTTTCTTTGGCCCCTCGAGACCTTTCAGACTAAGATTTATTGAGAAATGGAAAAAAAGCAAATACATGTTTAAACATAAAGGAGACGGTTGTGTTTAAGGACACTTTGTTAACTCTAAAATCTTTAAAATGAAGGTTGTTTAACAGGAAAGTTAAAATTTTTCCTTATTTTCCTTTGTTAAGGTTCATCTGTCTGTTTAATATTCAGCATAGAAACACAAAACCACAGATCTCAACCTTTCTAACCTGTCATGGTCATTATCTTAAATATTCTGGTCTGAAAACCTTTTTCCTTGTGAAGTTGAGAATTGCGACCTCATTCTGTAGTTAGCAGGTGACGTTCGCGGCTAATGCTAGCGATAATTACCAAACCAATGGCCGTGCAGCGGCAGGAGTCAGAAATGTAAATGTCTGATGATTTATAAAGAAACGTGTGCTGTTACTTCAGGTTTTATGGAGAAAAAGGGAAGTGATTAGCAAAGAGACAGTAAAATATGCTGTTAATGCTCCATCCATAAAGAGCAGAAGGAGGGATTGTGGTTAACCCTGCTATATTTCTATTATTAATAATCTTTAGATTAACATATTAATATTCATTATGAATTTAATTTCCTATGTGTTTTTGGGGCGTACGTCCAGTCCCTGCACCTCACAGCTTCTATTCATGCAGAGTTTTTTATTGGCCTGAGGTTTAGAGACATAAAACTTTGAGACAACTGTCAACCAACCGAGTGCAACTGAGGTCCGTGACATTTCCTTTGTGCTCGTAGCATAAAACAACGACATAAAACCTCAACAGCAACATCTGTTTCTAGACACAACATCCCGCGGCTCACAGGCTTTTCTTTGGAACTAACTGGAACAGCCGACGGCAAAACCTGGACGACTCATTGGTGCGTGTTTAATTTTTATGTCCACTATGGAAGCTAACGCTACAGCTGCTGCCATCTTTGATGAGCATGTAGCTAAAACGTTGGCTAACAACACCAAAATCCTTCCAGTTGACATTGTTGACAGAAAGTTAACGTTAGCTCCACCGCCGCTAACAATGTTATGCTAGCTTATCTTTCTATAGGCCAGCGTGTAACTTTAATTCAGTCTAATAGATTTATTGCTGTATTTTACTTAATGAATGTTATTTCCTTTCTGCCAAGAACCTGTAGCATCAGCCAAGTGCACTGGCAGCGACGAGGCCTTAATGAAACGCAAGCTGCTGCTTATTAGCAACAAGTCACAGCAGCTAAATACAAATTCTGGCTCCATCTTCACCAACATTCTGAGAATTTTGGAGATCTGAACTTTCTAGCAAATAATCGTAGCTTCATAATGATTTAAGAAGATTCTCAGAGCAACTTTGAGCTAAAAAAAAAAGTCAGAAACGTTTGTATTTGACTCGTTTTTTCGGTTTGACCATAGACTGACGTCACCTGTTGGTTTATTGCAGGTGTATTTGGTATTTGGATGACTCTGCATAGTATGAAAAAACTGATGATTTTAGATTTTGTAAGAAAAAATGGTCCAGTACCTATTTCTTCACAGAAAGGTGAAGCATTATTACTTGTTGTATTCACAGCAGCTTTCAGTTTATCGTAAATATAATAATATTTATGAAATTGCACTTATTTTCTTAATCACTTAATTTAGTTCACATACACCTGTTTGACACCTGCCAATTAAAGCTGCAAACTTTTAAAGTGGAAGTGAAGGTTTTTAGATGTTAAACCCTATTTTTAAGGAGTTTGTGATGCATTTATCTCTGTCTCCATCTGGAACAACTGTTCACATTTAGTTACAGGACAAATTACAAAATACGTGGACTCAAAACTAGTTTGACCTCCCTATAGACGTATAAAAACACCTTACTGAGCTTATAATTCATGCATGAAACGGTTAACATCTGATCCAACGGGGACCAGGGGACACAATCCCATCCAACGGGGTCCGTGGTCTAATTTGTGTGAGTTTATGGTCCTTGACATGAAAAAGATTGAGAATCACTGACTTGAGCCTCAAATGGTCATTTTAAGGAAACGCAGCATCGTTTTTCACATGTGCAGCATTATTTTAAAAGTTGTGATGGGTTCATCGTAAAAAAAGAACGAAATATGCTCTTGATGAACATCTAATAGCTCTCACTACCTTAAAGAACTCTACCCTGCTGCAATACATGAATTCTTATGTGCAAAAACTAGTATTAACCTACGTGTGCTGCAGCATATTCACGTTATAAATCTCTATTTGTCCCAGTGAAGGTGGTTTGCTCGTGTTTATTTACCATGCAGGTCATTTTACTACATCAGCTACTTGATATTCAGGCGTTAGAACATTCCAGCGTTAGGCACATCTCTAATGAGATTGACGATAATCATTATCTCTGCAGCGTTTCATTAACTCACTGTCATTCAGCATCTGGAGAATATTCCTCCTCCTTAAAAAAACACTCGAGATGATTAAAATTCACAACAGTTTGTCTCTTTAGGAGCTAAAACCTTTAAAACCTTTACCAGGATCTGCTCTTAACCTGTGGACGGACATTATTGATTATTGAAATAGTTGAGATGAATAATGATTGTACTTGTAAAACATAGATTGTTGCACCTTAAGAAAACACTTGACTTCTTCTCTTGTCCATTTTAGACGTGACGACGAGTTAGAATAATGTGTTTTAAGACGTTTCTGCTGATTAAAAAGAGGAGTTTAAGGGTAAATTATTATTTTTGCCAATGTAATAAATGTAAAATACTTATGTGTGAATGCAGATGCCTGAAAAAGGGAATTAGAAGCTGATTTGTGGAACCAGACACGTTCCTCTGAAGGTATGATATCGAATAAGGATAAAGTATGTTGTAATCGTCTTTAACCTCTGTTGAACTGGATCTCTGGACAGATTAAAGACAATCTCTCAATCATCTCAACTGGTAATAATTTAACACGACAAACCATGAGGGGAAATTCTTAGAAAACGCAATAATTCTAAAGATTTTCCTCAGAGTTGAGCTTCATGAATACAGACATCATCCTAGACCACAGGGGGTTTTCCAGCCATCTGCACTGACTGAATTCCTCCTGAAAGTGAAATATCTTTTGTCCAGAAAACAGAATGTCTTCTTTTTCTGGAAGAGACGGGGGATTTGAAACAGTCTCTAGAATTCTGTAGATCTCAGACCTCGGCGATGTTCGTCTCAGGGTTTTTTTAATTCCTGCTGAGGAAGCAAACATCATCATCGGAGAAGTGAGTGACGGCGATTGATCGCAGCACCAGAGACGAGCGGGGAGGGAGGGGCTTAGTTACACTCCTCATCTCCTCGGTTTGACCTTGAGAGGATAGAAATAGAGAAGTAAGGAGTGAAATATGAGGAGAGGTGTAATGATTCTGTCTGTTCTGGTTTCCATTCACTACAACACAGCTGCAGGACCACAACTCACTGAAGATTCCCTCTTCAGTCGAGCCTGTTCAGCTGAAGCTAAACTAAACGCCGTTCTGTTTATTTACTGACAAACACGTCGGGTCAATAGGACGATTTCATGCTGAAACAGTAGAAACACACCAGCAGTAACACGTCACACTGTAGAGAGCACAGAACGGTGCTTAGAACGTTGTTAGGACACATTTCCTTCTTTTAAAGTCAAAAAAACTGGAATTTAGCAGCTCAATACATTGGCTACTGATTATTAATAACTATAAACTACCAAATAATTAGCAGAGTTTCAATTTAACACCAAAAAATAATAAAGGAAGAAGACGTGACCACTGACGCTGCACGTTTTCCTTCTTCACCTTTATCGTGCTCCGATGACGTTAAAGAACACCCTCTGGTGATATTGACTAATAGTTGATCACCATGGCTACGGTTCAGTGAAATAACAGTAAAGTACGACATGAAAATCAAACTTTCTGTGGTAAAATATGCAGAGGAAAACTCTGGAGAAGCAGCCGCCAGACGATTAACGACAGAACTCTAACAGGTTAAGTTTTACCAAAATATTTCAAAAAGTTTGGGACGGATTTTTATCAAATTTTCAGCAGATGTTGGTAACGGTACCATGAACACATGATTAAATTTTGGTAATGATCTGGATGAAATCCTGGTTTCTGGATCACTATAAATATCCTGTTTTTGTGTTAAATGGACCTTCAAACTGGCGCCATCGTTTGGAGCCACCTGGTGGTGACACCTGGCACCTGCAGCTTGTTTTCTTTTTCATTTTTTTCACAATCTGTATCTGATCTTTTAATGATTTAATGATAATATTAATGTCATAAATCAGAGTTTTCCAAATGTGACACAGATTCTTATCTAAAAGCAACAACCATGGCCAAAAACCTTTGACAAAATCACATTAAATTAGAAATGTGAACTACCTAAAAAACAAAAAAACAAGATTTTTATAAAATGTTTGGCCAAAAAGTGAAGATATATTAAAGTTAACCTAATATTTATCCTGTTTATCTATATATAAACTCATCAATTAGACTTAAAACACTTGTTCATTGAGAAACTGAAGACAATTCACCATTTTTTTGTTAAACTTGGTGAAAACAAAAAGGTTTTCTCAGAAAAACTATGGAATGTTTCAACCCTCATGTTTTATCATGTCTTTTCAGCATCAGTCTTTATTTTAGCTGAAAAGACGACGTAGAATCCGCTGTCATTAATTAAAATCTCTGTAAACACTGAACAATTCTCTGCTGCCACTGTTAAACTACTGGAATCAGAGTTCAAAGGTCAATTTAAAGAACGTTTTCAGCTTCTCCAGAAACTCAACATGTTGCATATGAATGTTTTGTCCTATCAATTATATTTGAAGGTCCTGTACTGTAGAAAGTGAGAGTTTTAATTGCTTTTTGATTATAAGAAGGTCTTGTTGTTGCACAAATATTGTCTCATAATTCAGAGAAATGCACACAGCTTTATTTAAATCAGCCAGGACTGAACGGCTCGTTAATATTAATGAGGCACAAAACGACCTGTTCCTTCCACAACTGTAGAGAGAAGCTGCAGAGAGGAGATGTAAAACGATATGGAGATGATTCCAATACTTAAACCCACACATAGAACATGTTAGGGTGTGTAGACTTTAAATAAAACCCAGGAAAAGTGAACGGATCTGGAGTTTTAATGATAATCCTATAGATGGATTCTCTGGATCTGACTTTAACATTGGATCTTTACCTGTGTTGGACATTTGGGACGTATTAACCACTGAAGTCAGGTCTATTTTTCAGTTTTCCTGCTGTAAATGATAATAAATGTTGAATATCTCTACAATTACAAAGGTTATTGGACTTAAACCTGGAGTTAAAATAAATCTACAACATTTAAAGTGAGTACAGAAGAGTCAGAATCTATTTATGTTGCTGTTACAGAGCAAATATAAATAAATCTAACATTGTGTTTTACACAAATTTGAGAAGAAATCAAGTAATTTCTTTCACTGCTGCTGTCAGGAAGAAGGTACTGGACACACCAGGCCTGCAAATAGCTAATTAACAGTAAACGTATTGAAGTAGGGTTAAAATAATGAGTATTTTGATTAATTATTGTATCAATGATTAATCAACTAGTTGTTTGGGTCATGAAATGATGTAATATATCAATGAGTGTTTAGAAAAGCTCAAAGAACTAAACCTAAACCCAAATATTTACCAGTTTACTGATGAATCTGAGGTTTTCTCATGTAGTTTATGCCAAAAAGTCAATGCTGCACCAACATCAGGAGGTTTAGGACCAGTTTAATGAATTCAAAGTGCATGAACTGATAAGCAGGTGAGTAACAGGTGGTGTAGGGTTTGCTGTAATACCCCCTGCAGCCACTAGTTGGAGCCAGTTATGGCTTTTATACAGTCGGCAAAGAAAAAAGTCGTAGCTCGGACTCGAATAAAAGTCAAATTCCTGCTGAATAGAGGAAATTACTGCAGAGACAATGGATTCTGTTCTGAACATCTCGTCACGCCAGCGAAACCAAAACTATGTGTGAGGAGGAAGACAGCGGAACACAATCTGTACTGAGATATGACACGGGGATGGTTTTCAGTCCAGCGTGAAGGGTTGAAATAGGAGAGCACGGATAAGATGGAACGTTAGAAACGTCCAACCTGATGGAGCCAGGACCAAACACACGGTGGGAGGATTTTCAGATTAAAATACACTAAAATACTTTGGATTTTCAGATTAAAACTAGACTCAAATACTTTGGATTTTCAGATTAAAACTAGACTCAAATACTTTGGATTTTCAGATTAAAATACACTAAAATACTTTGGATTTTCAGATTAAAACTAGGCTAAAATACTTTGGATTTTCAGATTAAAACTAGGCTAAAATACTTTGGATTTTCAGATTAAAACTAGACTAAAATACTTTGATTTTCAGATTAAAACTAGACTAAAATACTTTGGATTTTCAGATTAAAATTAGACTAAAATACTTTGGATTTTCAGATTAAAACTAGGCTAAAATACTTTGGATTTTCAGATTAAAACTAGGCTAAAATACTTTGGATTTTCAGATTAAAACTAGGCTAAAATACTTTGGATTTTCAGATTAAAACTAGGCTAAAATACTTTGGATTTTCAGATTAAAACTAGGCTAAAATACTTTGGATTTTCAGATTAAAACTAGGCTAAAATACTTTGATTTTCAGATTAAAACTAGATTAAAATACTTTGGATTTTCAGATTAAAACTAGGCTAAAATACTTTGATTTTCAGATTAAAACTAGACTAAAATACTTTGGATTTTCAGATTAAAACTAGACTAAAATACTTTGGATTTTCAGATTAAAACTAAATCATCAACATTTGAAACGAGACTAAAACTAAAGAGAAAAACAAGGACCCCATCACTGACCGGAGGTCAGGAACGTGACCTACGTCACAACAACCTAATTATTCCCTGTTGTCTCATCTCTCTTCACTTCCCTCTGCTATTAACAGGGAAAATGAAGGAGACACTTGAACTCGGCCGTTTGAAGCAGCAACATCATCGTCGGCCTGGAGCTGAGATCTGCGGTTGCCTGGAAACAACAAAGGATGCTTTTACCTTTCCCCAAAGTCAAGGAGAGCGATTTCACAACTCTGGACGGTTTGATTCAACGGTAGCTCCTCTAATCCTGCTGTGGTCAGCAGCAGCAGCAGCAGCAGCAGCAGCAGCAGCAGCAGCAGCAGCAGCAGCAGCAGCGGCAGATGTGTTTGTACTCAGCAGCTCAAACATATTCATGCTGTAATTGTGTCAAAGCAGCAGGAAAACGCCACTTAAGAGACAGGGACATCTAAGAGAATCAGCAGCCGATTAATGAAGGAAAAGTCAGATTTAACCTGGTAGTTAATAACATGAGTATTACAGCCGCAGTAGAGGATAAAAACTATAAAATACAGTAGGAAACCTCAGCTACAACATGAAATAATAATAAATAATTGATCTTTAAATTATTATTAATTATTGAACCGAATATTACAGGTTGTTTTCCTGATTTGGGTCAGTTTGCTCATGTTTACGATTTAAATAAAGTTTTTTTTAATCTGTAGTAAAACACAATGTTACTGATACAGCATCAATATACAGAAAATATATAAATATATAGATATTATAGATTCAGATTAACCATCTTTTTAGATGAAATAACTTATTTTTCCCTCATGCAAGAGAAAATATCTGAAATTATTTCCACGTATTTGTTTGTATAAATCAGATTTTTTATCATTATTTCCTCTCATCTGCTGCAGAAATGACCCGTTTTCCCCGGAGGATCAATAAAGCTGATCTAATCTATTTGATCTATTTTATCTTTGTGTTTCTCCGGCGGCGGCGTCCTGTTATAACGACCACTGTCCTTCTCCTATAAAACACACGGCTCTATTGAGTTCGACCTTTGACCCCCGCCTGGAGGGATGGAAGATTCCCCCAAGAAGATGAAGCAATAAATCACAGCTCGGACTAAAAATATATAAAACAGAAGAATGTGAAGGTGTGAAGATGCTGTTCTATATAAAGAGGAGTCAAAGGTGCCTTCAGGTCAAGGGTCACGTCTCTGTTTGGGTTCGACTTCCTTTATTTTTAACCTGAAGCTCTAATGATGAAAATAAAATAAAAATAAACTGGCTCATTCCTCCAATTAACTGGATGGAACATGAAGCTACAGCTGAGACGTAGTTTTCATACATTTAATCATTTTCTGTTTTTTTTTCCATTTAAATCATTTTACTTGAAATCTTGATAAATAACTTCATACTTTAATGTTTAAACTACCTCAAATCATCTATCAGAGGTTTAAATCTCCTCTCTTAAGCTTGTTTTCTCCACAAAAAATCCATAGCTGAGCACTTAGGACATTTTTTCAAAATAAAAGCACGCAAATTGGATAGAATGCTGTTTAATCAGTATATGATTCACAGTAAATTAAAGTGCCCTAAAGTGCCCTATAGAAATCACAAAATGTGACAAAGTGCCCTCTTGGGCTAAAAAAACATGCTAAAGAGCCCTTGTGGCAACCAAAACATTCAAAAAGTGTGATAAATACCCTCTAAGAAGCCAAAATATGTGTTAAAGTGCCCTATAGGAGCCAAAATATGCTAAAATGCCCTCTATGAAGCCAGAGTATGTGCTAAAGTGCCCTTTAGGAGCCAGAATACATGCTTAAGTGCCCTCTTGGGAGATAAAAACATGCCCTCTATGAAGCCAAAACATGTGCTAAAATGCCCTCTAGGAACAACAAAATATACTAAAGTGCCCTCTCGGAGCCAGAATATGTGATAAAGTGCCCTCGAGGAGCCAGAATACGTGCTAAAGTGCCCTCTAGGAGCCAGAGTACATGCTAAAGTGCCCTCTAGGAGCCAGAGTATGTGCTAAAGTGCCCTCGAGGAGCCAGAGTATGTGCTAAAGTGCCCTCGAGGAGCCAGAGTATGTGCTAAAGTGCCCTCGTGGGAGATAAAAACATGCCCTCTATGAAGCCAAAACATGTGCTAAAGTGCCCTCTAGGAACCAAAACACATGCTAAAATACCCTCTATGAGCCAGAGTATATGCTAAAGTGCCCTCTTGGGAGCTAAAAACATGCTAAGGTGCCGTCTAAAAGCCAAAATGTTTGCTAAAATGCCCTCTAGGAGCAAATATGTGTGTTAAAGGTCCCTCTAGGAAGCCAAAACATATGCTAACATGCCTTCTTGGGAGTTAAAAAGCATCTTAAAGTGCCCTCTAAAAGCCTAAATGTGTAGTAAAGTGCCCTCTTGGGAGCCAAAACGCATCTTAGCGTGCCCTTCTCAGTTGCTAAAACATGCTATATGTGCCTTTTTTTTTTTCTTTTGGACTCTGCCTTTCACCAAGTCTGTGCACAGCCCTGGTTGAGACTATTTAACATCAGTTTCTTGCTGTAAATTGCAGTTTTTCCTGTTTAACATCTGCTCCATGCAGTAGTTTCCTTTTATTTTCTAGCAGCGATTGCAGCAGCAACAGCAGCAGTGCTGTGTGGTGTTTGTTGGAGCAGCTATTTGTAGCAGTCATAATAACGTGGCCCTCGGTTCCGTTGAGGATAAGCATAAGAAAAGAGGCCAGTCCATCAATTACAGAGGAGCCTCCTGGCCTACTTCACGCCGCCTCAAATACTCAACGTAATCTACCGTCAGTCTGTGCAAACACCTGTCACCAAACAGTCAAACCGCAGCCACCACCACATCTTCAGGACGTCTTCTCCTGTTTTTTCCTTTTTACAAAACCATTTAGAGACACAAAAGACGATGATGGACGACTGTGATGCAGCGAGATCACGACAAGACGAGGTTTTCGCCCCATAACAAGATTTTAAAGTAACAAACAGGCAGCGACAGACATGATGAATGGACGTCCAGCAGCAACAGAATTCTCCCAGCAGCCCCTGAAGGCAGCACGTGAACTTTAAATACGACCCAGCAGCAACGTGGGGGTTAGAGAGTCCTACTTTATACCGACTGGAACTGAAAAAACTGGTTGAGGGATGGTCTGGAAGTCTCTGGCTCAGGTTTTTACTCATAATGTCTATTTATTTAGTCGTATCGGGTGTTTAAGAAAAGTTGGTCCCAAGAGAAACGAAAGCTGCATCTTACATGGTAACCTATTTAAAGTTTTCATGCAAATACTTTTATCATCATTATTAATCATGTGATTCACCACCACTTCACCAGATGTTAAAAAACTTCTGAATCTGAATAAAAAATGACATTTAAAGCCATTTACGAAGGATAATGCCTATAAAAGGGTTTAAATATAAGAATAAATGCCCATAATTATTAAAATAATGCTCATAATAGGTTTGAATAGTAAAATAATCCCCATAAAAGGGTTTCTCTGATGTCCCTGGTTGACTCATGGTCTAAAGGAAGTGGATCTTTAGGCAATAATTGTAGTATAATGTGTATTATTGGTTATTTAAAGAGCTCTGGTGTCTTCTATGTTAATCACAGATAACTAAAGCTTGGCTTAAATGTCTGCACCATGAGGCTAAACCAGATAAACACCAGTGTCAAAGGGGTCGTTAACTTTATGAGCTGATAACTATAAATAAACTACAACTTTCGTGCCAAAATATCATCTCCAGACATTTATCTTTTCAGAAATTATGATCAGGTTTTGCCACCCTGACTTGTACCAATGACTGTGCCAGAACTTCCTCCAATTAAACGAAGATAAAACTGAGGTGATTGTTTTTGGAGCCAAAGAGGAACGATTAAAAGTCAGCGCTCAGCTTCAATCAGGGATGTTAAAGCCCAGAAACCGAGCCAGAAGTCTGGGTGTAGTTATAGACTCAACATCCACCATAAAACCAAAGTCAGGATGCCACCACCTGAAGGATATATCACGGATTAAAGGCCTCATGTCTCAGCAAGACTTGGAAAAGCTTGTCCATGCCTTTAGTTTCAGTAGACTAGACTGTAACAGGGTCTTTACAGGAACAAAAAATCAACCAGACAGCTGCAAAATGCTGCTGCTAGAGTCCTCACTACGACTACCTGCCAAAGAGGTAACTTTAAAATACCTTTACTGGATAATAAAGCACTGAATGGTCTAGGTTCTAGTATATCCCTGATCTGCTGATCCCTTATGAAGCATCCAGACCTCTTAGATGGTCTGGGACAGGTCTGGTCTCTGTTCCCAGAGTCAGAATAAAACATGGAGAAGCAGCGTTTAGTTTCTATGACCCAACGATCTGGAACAAACTCCAGGAGAAAGGGAAGAAACTCCAGGAGAACTAGAACAATCTCCCAAAGATCTGGAACAAACTCCCAGAGATCTGGAACAAACTCCCAGAGATCTGGAACAAACTCCCAGAGATCTGGAACAAACTCCCAAAGATCTGGAACAAACTCCCAAAGATCTGGAACAAACTCCCAGAGATCTGGAACAAAATCCCAAAGATCTGGAACAAACTCCAGGAGAACTGGAACAAACTCCCAAAGATCTGGAACAAACTCCAGGAGAAAGGGAAGAAACTCCAGGAGAACTAGAACAATCTCCCAAAGATCTGGAACAAACTCCCAGAGATCTGGAACAAACTCCCAGAGATCTGGAACAAAATCCCAAAGATCTGGAACAAACTCCAGGAGAACTGGAACAAACTCCCAAAGATCTGGAACAAACTCCAGGAGAAAGGGAAGAAACTTCCAGGTATCTGGAAACTGGAAACAAACTGCAGGAGAAGTGGAACAATCTCACAGAGATCTGGAAAAAAACTCATTAAGAACTAGAACAAACACTCAGAGAATTGGAACAAACGCCCAGAGATCTGGAACAAACTGAGACAGAACTAGAACAAACTCCTAGACATCTGGAACTCCCATAGATCTGGAACAAACTCCCAGAGAACTAGAACAAATTCCTAGAGAACTGGAACAAACTGAGACAGAACTAGAACAAACTTTGTTTTTTAATCGTATCTTGATGCTTTTAATCTTTTATTGTTGAAATGTTCTACACAACTAATCTGACCACACAGTGAAACTCTGGCCTCTGGTCCATGGTCTAAAGACTCTGCAGGTCTACAATCAGAGACTGAACCGATCAATAGTGTTAATCGTGATTTTCAGTCTAATAGCTTCGTGCTGCGTGGAGTGTTTCAGGCGCCTTCTACACTTCCTCCAATCAAGTCGGGAACTGCTCCTTTAAAACGTCTATCGGGAGTAATTTAGCTGCTGTGGCTCTGATCCAAAGTATAATGACCAGACGGATCCATAGACACGTTTCCTCCTCCATCGGATCAATGGAAACAAACAGGTGGTCCCTGTGGTGCAGGAAAAGGTTCTGATCACACGAAGCTACACAAGCATTTAGTGCTGCTACCTCAACAAATAAGGAACAAACCCATTGGTCAATAAAGATATTTGAGGTTTTTATTGGTTCATTATAGAGATTTTCCATTAATTTGCAATATGCAATAGAATAATTCACATTTACTAAACTTGGAGATAAATCTGTTCCAATTCTGAATAAATTACCTGGGATCTGATCACGGAAACTATTGAAAATATCTAGTTTTTAGTCCAGTTATTACATTATTGAACAGAATTATCTTATTCTACTGGCAGATAATTTAGTTTATTTCACTTTTTTCTTGATTTTGCTCAATTTTGCTCAACATAATTCAGTCAAAAAGGTCAAATGGCAGCAAATAGATGGTTAAAATACTTCTAAAATAAACCTTCTACAACTACATTGGTTTAATTCACATGCATTTATCTTGACATAGATACTGATCATACATGGAACTAATGATTCCTGGATTATTTGAGCTAATGACTCATTTTTCCAAGATGATATTCATTGTAAAACAGGAGTTTTCTTCGGCGGAGATTGAGTTTTTTGCACTAGAATTCCTTTATTTTCTCTATAACAGCATCATAAATAGATTCTGACTCTTCTGTAGTCTCCTCATATGTTGTAGCTTTATTTTGACACCAGATTTATGTACAAACCCTTTGTGGTTATGGAGATTTTTCCATATTTATATGTTGTTTCGAGCAGGAAACCTGAAAAACAGGCCTCCTGCTTCTTCCCTCCATCAGATCAATAGAAACAAAGAAGTCGTCCCGTCGCTGCAGGAAAAGGTGGATTCCACCTTCACAGACGTTTTCTGATGTCAAAACAGCCTCTGATCACACACCGCCATCGATTTCTAAGCTACACATCTTATAAAATGTTGTTTTTTTCTCTCCAGCTGGAACTGCAGTAGAATTTAATATTAGATCATCAGTTAGAGAGTATAAAAGTTTAATGCCTGCCCCATGCACCATAAAGATACCGATCCGTCTCTACCACATATGCTGGGATTTAATTCTTTAAATCTGCTGCTTTTATATTGACGTGTGGTTTTTAAGCACTTTAACAGCTCTGTTTCCCTCGTTACTACCTTGTTTTTATGTGCTCAATATGCATTATCCCTGTTTTTATAGATCTGTGTGGATGAGTTTCTCAGTTTCATTGGATCAGCCTGAACAAAGAAGAATGAATGAAAGCAGAAATCCTGAGGACACCGAGGTCATGACCTCTGCTCCTTGAGGACACTTTAGCATGCATTTCTGGTGCTAGAGGTCATTTTAGCACATATTTCTGCTTTTAAAGGTCACTTTAGCATGCATTTTAGCTTCTGAGGGGCACTTGAGCACACGTTTTGGGCTGCCAGGCAGGTGTTTTCGCTCCTAGAGGGCACTTTAGCAACCATTTTGGTTCCTAGAGGTTATTTTAACAGACTTTTACCTCCCAAGAGGGCACTTTAGCACATGTTTTGGGTCCTAGAGGGCACTTTAGCATGCTTCTTAGCTTCTGGAGGGCACTTTTTGGGCTGCCAGGAGAGTATATTAGCTCCTAGCAGGCACTTTGGCAACCATTTTGGTTCCTAGAGGTCATTTCAACAGGCTTTTACCTCCCAACAGGTCACTTTAGTACCTGTTTTGGCTCCTAGAGGGCACTATAGCATGCATTTTAGCTTCTATAGCATACTTTAGCACACATTTTCTCTCTTAGAGGGCACGTTAGCATGCATTTCTGGTGCTAGAGGACATTTTAGCACACATTTTTTCTTCTAGTGGGGATTTTAGCGCATATTTCAGCTTCAAGAGGGCACTTTAGCATGCATCTTAGCTTCTGGGGGGCACATTTTGGGCTGCCAGGCGAGTATTTTCGCTCCTAGCAGGCACATTAGCAACCTTTCTGGTTCCTAGAGGTCATTGCAGCATGCATTTTATCTCCTAGAGGGCACTTTAGCACAGCACAGCATTTGGTCCCTGTGTTTACGGGAACCATGGAGCTTCCTTTGGCACCAGCAGAGTTGTGTGTTCCTACAGCATCTTCATGTCTTCATGTTCACTTTCTAGAAACAACCTTTTCTTCTGTTTCTGACTCTTTTCTCCGTTTTCCAGCTGCTGAACTTGTTCCAGCATCAGTTAACAGAGATGTTTAAAAGTCAGAGCAACAAAAGGAGTTTATCCAGGAGAATAATTCACTAATTATTTAACAGCACACAACTCAGTGATTCCACTGATAATAGGACACATGCAACAGACCATAGATGTGTCACCGAGGTCTGAACCATCAGAGCTGGTCCTCAGACGACCTTTACAGGGCCAGTAGAGAGTTGATGGAGCAGCTCAGCTGATTGGATCCATGACAGATGCAGCATTAATGAGTGCAGCATGTGATTCTTCTCTCTGCTCGGACTCTTTATGTAACAGTTCCTGAGGTTTGGCTGCTGTTTGTTCAGCCGTGTGAGTTTGACACAGCTTCACTTTCTGTAAACAAGTAAAAATAAATAAAAAAACTCTGCAATAATAAACGTGACGTGCAGATTTTTCTCTTTGGTTCATCAGATGTGAAACGTTAGTTTTACTGAGACGTCGTTGGTCATGGAGTCTCAGCTGGATGAGTTTCAGGCTCTAATCTCTCACTAATGGCAGCGTTTTCAGTGTTTGTCGGAGCTCGTAAACCAAACCTGAGTGAATTTGCACAAACAAGGCTGGAGGGAGCATGGGATTTCCTAAATGCTGTTTCCACGGCAACGGTTATTTCCCCTTCAATACAGGTGAGGGTGATTATTCTGTGGTGGTCCTGCTTTACCAGGTTTGCAGATAGGCTGTAACACAAACATATATATAAATATATATAGACTCAAAGTTTATTGACCACACTAATCTATAGAAAACGCAAAGAGTTTTTCACTATTTTCTACCTTCATTTGCTGTGTCACAGTCTGTAGTCACCTCACATTCTATTTATTTTTCTTTTTGTTGCTCAGACTTTTTTTTAAAAGCAGCATTTGCTGTTTGCTGAGTCAGAAACAGAAGAAAAGGTTGTTTCTAGAAACAGAACATGAAGGCATGAAGATGCTGTAGGAACACACAACTCTGCTGGTGCCAAAGGAAGCTCCATGGTTCCCATAAACACAGGGACCAAATACTGAAAAACAGGTTAAAGTGCCCTCTAGGAGATAAAATTGCCCAAAACATGTGCTCAAGTGCCCCCAGAAGCTAAAATGCATGCTCCCTCTAGGAGCCGAAATATGTACTAAAATGCCCTCTAGGACACAAATTGCATCCTAAAGTGCCCTCCTGGCAGCCTCAAATAAATGCCTGTCTTTCCTGATGTCCTCCTGGCAGGCAAAACATGTGCTAAAGTGCCTTCCAGGAGCTCAAAATGCATGCTAAAGTGCCCTCATGGCAACCAAAACATGTGCTATGGTAGCTAAAATGTGCTAAAGTGCCCTTTTGGGAGCTTAAATTGTGCTAAAGTGCCCTTTAGGAGCCATTTGTCTGAATATTCTCATCCAGGACATTGTTCTCTCTATAAAATTGAACCAAGGTAACTGGAGTCAAAATGCATGCTAAAGTTCCCTCTAGGAGCCAAACCTCATGCTAAAGTGCCCTCTAGGAGCCAAACCTCATGCTAAAGTTCCCTCTAGGAGCCAAACCTCATGCTAAAGTTCCCTCTAGGAGCCAAACCTCATGCTAAAGTTCCCTCTTCAACAGTGAAGACACCATATATGTGCCCTTTTTTCCTGCCCTTCAAAACGTCTGTTCACACCTCCGCCCAGAACACAAACTCCAACGTGACACTTCCCGTAAGTCGCTGCAGTTTATTCACGATCGTTGAAAAATTGAGCCGAGCTCGTCAGGAGGGGAGAAAATTAGTTTTATATCAAACAGAACAAACTGGTGCAATATGGAGGAGGTAATGATCACTGTGGCAGTTGGAGATCAGCGGGAGAGCAGCACATTAGCTGTTCATTAGCCAGCAGGCAGGCAGCCAGCAGCACATTGATTAGACCAGGCCTCGTGTTCGTGGCCTTTGGACATTAAACAGCCACCGTCTGTGTCACGGTGGACAGAGAACACGGCACGCTGCTGCACCGGGTTCAGCTCTGCAGCATTTATCACGCTAAGGTTCAATGGGAATGTATGCATGAAGCAAAAAGGGTCTTCGGGGGGATTTTACCCCAAAAATCATGTAGAAAAACGTCTTCTCTGCAGGTTTGTTGCTGTAAAACAAACATTTGGAAATGTCCAATGTGCAATATTGTTAAGTCTTTGCAGGTGGTGAGTAGAATCTAAATTAGAGCTGCAGCTATTAATAGAATAATCAATTAGCTGCCAACGACTTGATTAATCACTAGCTAGCTAGCTAACGAGTCTAGTCAAGACATTGAGGTTAGAATCAACCCAACAAATGTGATGCTCCACATACTCAACCTGCTCAAAGGAAGCTCAGTTTTCCATCTTCTCTAAGCAGCTAAACTGTTTCCAGCTGTGCTAACATGTTAGCATCAAGGGTTTTCTAATCATCCATTAACCTTCTGACGCAATGAGCAAACACATTGAACCATTAGAACGATGGAGAACAAAGGTTCTTTACCCAAAAGAATCTTCTCTGCAGGTTTGTTGCTGTGAAACAAACCCAAAGGAATGTCTGATGTGTAACATCATTAATTAAAGCTTTGGAGATGGG
The DNA here is from genome assembly GCA_030544235.1 of Lepturacanthus savala. Taxonomy (NCBI): domain Eukaryota; kingdom Metazoa; phylum Chordata; class Actinopteri; order Scombriformes; family Trichiuridae; genus Lepturacanthus; species Lepturacanthus savala. The sequence goes on from CM060474.1 coordinate 22,126,921, forward strand.
GAGTAGAATCTAAATTAGAGCTGCAGCTATTAATAGATTAATCGATTAGTTGCTAACGATTAGATTAATCGCTAACTACACGAAAAACCACACCTTTATTTTTGTAAAATGAATAGAAAATAGACAAATAGTGCAATTTTTCCTTCAAACTTAGCTTTTATCAAATAAACGTCAGTTTTCTATCTTCAGCTGTGCTAACATGTTAGCATCAAGGGTTTTCTAATCATCCATTAACCTTCAATGAGCAAACATAGATATTGATGCACCAAAAACCAGACGTTTGCAGCTACAATAGTCATTTACCACATTAGTGATGTTAAACAGTAGTGTAGAAAGGTTCTTTAGGATTTTACCCAAAAATATCACAGAGAAAACCGTCTTCTCTGCAGGTTTGTTGCTGCTAAACTGTCCGATGTGCAATTAATTAAGGCTTTGCAGGTGATGAGTAGAATCTAAATTAGAGCTGCAGCTATTAATAGATTAATCGATTAGTGGCCAATGATTAATCACCAACTATGTTAACCTGTTAAAACCAGCAGTGAGTTTCCTTCATAAATCACATGAGAGAATTTCAGCTCCAACAATAAATTAAGTGTTTTTATGGCAGCAAATAGATGTTTGACAGTTCTTCTAGTTCCGTGCATCTATCTGACACTGGACTAATGATTCTAATGATTATTTGGGCTGATAACTAATGTTTCCATGATGATATTCACTGTAAAACAGGATTTTCTAGTATTCTAGCTTCATTTTCTCTATATCAGCATCATAAATAGATTCTGACTCTTCTGTCGTCTCCTCACATGTTGTAGATTTATTTTAATTCCAGGTTTAAATCCATAATCTTTGTGTTTGTAGAGATATTTATTATCATTTAAAGCAGGAAAACTGATGAATAGAACAGGAGTTTAAGTGGTTAAAGTGCAGCAGCTGTTAAACACATGAGTTCTACATGTTTCCTTCTAGTTGTTTCCTGTTTATCAAACACTTGCATCATTCTCCACCTTGGGGTCAGAGGTCAGATTCAGACACTGATTCTGGTTTTGTGCATCAGCTGTTGCTGCAGCCTGAAGCTGCAGTTTCACTTTATTCGACCTCATCTCATCATGTTGGTGTCTGAAAACAGCAAATACATCCTTGTATATCAGTATTAATATACTGGTGTGGTAATAATAATTAGTTATGATAATTAATAGCTCATATATTCATATATAGAATATTATTATTATACTATATTATTACAACTGTACTCTAAAACCTCCACTGCTCTTTTTATATACAGCTATTAGTATAGAAATAGAAATTACTATATTTTACATATATTTTTATATTTTCTATTGTAAATAACTGCATTCTTGCATTTTAACATCCTATTTTTTGTTTACTACCACACTTCTATTTAAATGTTAACACATATTTCACTTTACCCTCACATTTTACTGCTGCTTTAGTTTTAATTTGGTATTTAAATTAATTATTTTATCATGTATTATGACGTGTGCTGCTGACCTCTGGGTCAGGGGTCACAGCCTATTACCTGGTTAAAAGAAGGGTGAATAAATACAAATAAATTATACTATTATATTATTATACTATAATTATTACCATTATCTTGCTGCTGCAACGTATCATACACTTATATCCTGTAGTATTTTATTCCTATTCTATTTTAATCCACTGAATTTCCCTTTTAGGGATGAATAAAGTTTATTTATCCATCTATTTATCTAAATAAATATCCGATTGGATGAGAAACCACCGTTTCCACTGCTTCGCCACAGGGAGAATTTTATATTCAGCAATAAAAAATCTTTTTTTGGAAACAAAACTGTCAATATTTAAGATTCTTCTTGTCACCAAATCCCACAAAAAGACTAAAACCAACAGTAAATTGATGAAATTGCCTGTTTATCCACAGCCTGTTTCCACTCTTCATGCAAACTAAACCTGCTGTTTCCTCTAGTTTCATGTTTGGTGCAGAAACATCAGTTAGATCTGATTTATCTTATGAATCTGGACAAGAAACGAGTCTGTGTTTGATGAATAACTGACCGGCCCTCCAGGACCAGGATTACCCACCCCTGGTCTAGGTCCACTTGATTTAACAACTACCAACGAAAACTAACAGAACTAGGCATCTTTTAAATGGACCATTCGTTGCCACCAACAGCTTAACAGATGCTGATATTTGTTGTAACGACCCCAAACAACCAGAGACCACCTGTTTTTGGAGGTCTAGGTCAGGGGTGGGCAATCCTGGTCCTGGAGGGCTGGTGTGGGTGTAGGATTTAGTTCCAACCAAGAAGTTACACACCTGATTCTACTAATCAACCTCTAGAACCATTGCCAAGGCCTTCATTAGTAGAATCAGGTGTGTAACTTCTTGGTTGGAACTAATCCTGCACCCACACCAGCCCTCCAGGACCAGGATTACCCACCCCTGGTCTAGGTCCACTTGATTTAACAACTACCAATGAAAACTAACAGAACTAGGCATCTTTCAAATGGACCGTTTGGTGCCACCAACAGCAGTTGGACTCCAAATTATATCCAAATATCCTTGAGTTGACATTCATGAATGTTCCCTGATCTGGTCCTAAATTCGTATAAAGACAGTTACGGTATCTACTCAACCTGCCAGTTTCACCACCATCTTTTCTTCTTCCTGTCTCTTTAACAGAACATTTACCACCAACAGATGCTGATATTTGTTGTAACGACCCCCCTCCTCCAGTTTGCTCCTGCTTTTCTGACCTGACCTTCCACTGTCCATTTGTCTCCGTGTGATAGAAGGGCGTTGGCGGTGTTATACGGCCCTCCAGGCGGCTGTAAAATAAAATGACTTATGGCGCCGCGGCGCTCCGGAGGAAACGGTAGCTTTTCCCGAAAGCGTGGAGTGGAGGGGGTTTGGTATTAGAAAGGGAGCGAATTGATCTGCGAGGAAGAAAAACCAAAGGAGCGATCGGCGGCTTCGTTTCATGTACTGCAGAGGAGATTAAGGCTTAAGCTCCGGCTAGTCGCATAGCGAGAAAAAAAAAAAACAATCTCATCGGGCTAAGAAGAGGATTGAGCCGGATGAAAAAAAAAAAAAAAAAAGGAGTCAAACAAGGCCACTGCATGAAGGCCTTTTCTTGCTCACTTGTATTCCCCCGTGTGAAAATGTGACAATCCAATTAGTGGTTCATTCCAGACAATCTGCTGTTCAACAAGCACCAAACCTGAGAGAAACTGTAGGATGAAGCCTTGACATTTACACTCCAGGTATATAGGAGGCATCAGCAGCAGTGACTGGTAGTTTAATGGATGGTGGAGATAAATCAAACCTACAGGTTTAATCAAATGGTCTTTTTCTGTTCCAGGACAGAAGAGGAATAAAGAAAAATCACTTTATATGAGGAGTGAATTCATTCAGTCATTAACTGCACATGAAGTATTCATGACTGCTTCATGAGACATGACTCAACATTCATTTCCTGAATTTGGAAGATAGAACAGCAACGACTTGTCAAAATAAAAGCCCAATAATTTCTTGTTCTAAACCTCTGAGTCAATGGGCTGAAAGAGACAGAACAAGGTCAAGTAAATAATTTGTGTTTCTTAAAACATATTAGTTTGATAAAAGGATGATTTCTCATCTTTTACTACTGGAAATTTCCAACTGTTCCAGGTTAAACAAATCTAATTAGTTTACTTCCTAATTTTCTTATTGTATTGATGATATATTGATATTGTTACCTTCACCAAGGAGGTTCTGTTTTCACCAGTATTTGTCCGTATTTTAACCAAGATAACTCAAAAACTTTAGGACGGATTATTGTCAAATTTCCAGCGGATGTTGAGATTAGAACCATGAACCAATGATTACATTTTGGTAATGATCCAGATGAAATCCTGGTTTCTGGATCACTTTGAATTATCTGTTTGGAAACACTGGGATAAATGGACATGGTGCCACCTGGTGGTGATATCAGGCACCTGCATAGATTGGCTGTATTTTTGGAGGAGGTCTGTGTTCTCAGGTTAATTTTCAGGTTTTTAATAATTAGCTACTAGCTTAACAAATGTGCTATGATTGAACATATTAGGAGTTAAATGGAGACTGAGAGCAAACTTAACCTTTTAAGATCCTCCGTCTTATTTGCAAAAATTGGTAATTCCCAAATTCTAAGTAGCACATTTCCCACATGTCACATGTCGTTCTAAACTCTTGGCTATTGGCTATCATCAAGGTGAATTTCCATTGGGTCACACTGATGTCTATCAAACTGAAGATGGTCAAACATAAACCTTATTTGCTTCCATTGGCTCGTGCTTGGTGTCAATCAATGCAAAACAACTTGAAGCTCTAGCCAGATGTTTTAGGTTTAGGTTAAGAGGAGTCAGAAGTCGACATGAGTAGTAAACACCTTTAAAACCTTTATATACTTTGGCTGCTGGTTCACTGCTGAACTCACTACGGTCTTATCGTTTCAGAGACGCTATTTGTTTGTGTACCATGATGTAGCAATGGAATTGTGGACAGTGGGTTGACTTTCTGATGCTATTCTGATGTGAAATGTGTGTAAAAATGACTTTTTAGTGCTGAATAATTAAAGCAGCAATGTCTTTTGCTGTGGGGACTTTTGGAGTGGGGTTAAAACTATAATGTCACATTATTTGAAGTGTAGTATGGCTGTAAATGACCCCCTCCTCTCCTCTGTACCACTCATGGTACAGTGTGGCTTTGATAAAGTAGTTATTAGTTTTATAGTCCCGGAGGTTTTACTCCAGTGTTTGCATATGTGCAGGAGTCGAGTCTTTTCTTGGTCAAACATGGTGCTGATCATACAGGGAAACTGTGGTGCAGAGGAGGGTAAAGGCCAGAACCATCAGCCGGACGCCTGCTGAGTGTCTTTAATTAGCATTGATCTGACGTGCTCATGTGCTGCTCGCATGTATTTATGGACACGAGTGTGGTTCATATTAGTCTGAGCGTGGCCTGATAGACCGGATCAGGATGGGGGTGGATTTCAGAAGGCAGATGGAGGACAAACGATGATCACAAACATAATTTGGCAGCGAATACAAAGCAACATGTCGCTCAGTGGCCAGTTCTGTTCGTCTTAAATTACACCGCCGAGGACGGAGAGACGAGTGGCTCCAATTTGCCGAAAAATCTGGAAGTAGCCGCTGATTCGAGTGCAAAAAAGAAAAAAACACGGCGCTGCCAATAGCTCGGGTCAAAACCAGGTCACGGCACACAGATGAAGTAGAGGATAAGAGACTTGGGAGGACAGACGAGCCTTATTATTACCGTTTGTTCCATGGAAGGAGTGGCCCGCGCTGCCGGGGGTTTAATCTGCCGCGTCCCGACTCAGATTGGATTCTTCTCCAAACAAACAGATAAGACGAGGGTCGTGAAACGCTTCCCCCTCCACAGATAAGGTTTGAAAAGACGGGGGATAAACGACGGAGATGGGAGCGACAACGGCAGAGTGAGAGAAAGGCATCGATTCCAGTTTCCAGTGGGATCCTAAGTCCTTATTGTGATGCAGTGAAGTGAAGGAGATTTGCTTATCTGGGTCCTGTACACGTCCATTTACAGCCAGGAAACCGCCGGACGCTTGGATTAACCTGATTAACCCTGCTCTACGTTTCAAATCCATTAAAAACATGTGTTTGTTGCATTAAGGTTTTTAGACTGACAATAAAAAGCCCCAAAGACCCACACCACAAAATATTAAAACCAATATGTTCACGGTGAAGGAACCGAACAAAATAACCAAGAGATGAGGAACTAATTGGTTGATAAAGTGCATTTTACAGCTGATTTAAGACGAACTAGAAACAGCAAACTAACACCAGAGGAAAGTTAAACAGTCTGAACATCTGATTGTTTGATTAAGCATCAAAATCTCTCCTTGGCTCCATGTTCATCGTGATATTTATGTGGAATTCCTGCTCAGATTCCAATAAAAACTGTTGATTAACAGTAGCTTCACAGCAGATTATATATATATATAATAAAAAGGGGTTAAAGTCGAGATTCTGCTGCAGCCCTGAGCTTCACATGAGCACAAACCTCCTGTTTCCAGAGATTCCGTTTCCATTTTATTCATGAAACTGTTGATTTTACTCAGGTCTTTTAAGGAATAACAGTCATATTCTGACTTCTGAAGGGATGGAAGCCTTTGGAGGGTCCAGAGTTGGTAAACCATCCATCAACTGTGTGTTTTCTGGTTTTATATCGACCATAACCACCAACTTTCTGCATCGTTTCTCTGAAACAAAAACCCTCCAACAGCTGTGTCTCCACCGGCTGCAGCTGCTGCAACTATAGTAAAACCTGCATCAGTCAAAAGACGACGACTGGTCCATAAAACACCTGTTAACTAACTAATAATGATCTATTTTCTGATGGTTTTCAGTCGTTAGCGCATTGGCTAAGCTAACAGTGACAGCTTAGGTTTATTCTGGTTTTAAGTTCCAAAAAAAAGCAGAGTTGTGACATCACAAGTATTTAGCATGAGGAATATTAACTATTTGACTATTTGATGTGTTTCCAGTGGCGTATTATTACATTTATATCATGATTTTATCATAAATTATAACTTTGACAATAGTTTCATGCAGATATTCATGGAAATAGATATGTTTTATCACAGAATAGAGAGTGAAGGTAGGAATTAACACGTATTTTACTTCTTCCTACTACTTTTTGAACATGTTTTTTATTTTTTAGCTTTTTATTGTATTTATTACTATTAATAATTAATAGAAAGATACTATAGATAAATAATGAGGAGTTAGTGGAGGAAGAGGAAGGAAAAAAGAGGAAAATAGAAGGAAAATTCACATTTTTAACATATTTTTAAATTTATTCCATTTCCCACAAACGTTTTTTGAAATAAAGAAGAACTGTGAAGAACTGAAACCTGTTTTTTATAAATATGGTAAAAATAATGATTCAAAATGATGTGAAAATTAATTATTTGGAGTCAAATATCACTTCAAATCATCCAAATCTCAGGTATTTTTTAAGTTCTTCTATTATTCTGCTGCAAACACTCAACATCCCTGCAGCTGATAGAAACACCGGAGGAAACAGATTAATGACCTCCGACCTCGCATCAGAGATGAATGTGTTCAGAGGTCAAAGGTCAAAGACACCAGAGAGAAGCGTCCTATGATCTGTCGGTGGCAGCTGTCGTATTTACTGTCGACAACCTTCAACAGGAAGCTGCTTCAAACCCCCGCGGCGGCGGCGGCGAGGAGGAGGAGGACAGACGGCGTCTTCCATGTTTTTTTATTTTTTCTTCTATTCTGCAGCAGAGCCGTGTCCTTGTGGACGAGGACATTCTCATTCCTGCACAGAGGAACCACCAGACAAAGAAACAGCAGTTTTCAGCAGCGATTATTTGCATGTGAGTCGACAGATTAGCATCGAGTTGTGATCCGGTGGCAGGAAACGGCTCTGATTTACTTTGTGATTTCATTTTCCCTGAATTCAAACAGGCATTTTAGCGGCTGCTGGAGATCATGTGATTAAATCTAGAGAAGAAGGTGAATCACTGCAGAATCTGGAATATCTCAGGTTACTGGACTTAAACTGGAATCAAAAGAGTCAGAATCTATTTATGCTGCTGTTATAGAGACTTAGATTATTATTATAAAATGACTTTTACTGCAGATAAAAAGATTTTATATTAACTTTAAAACAAGAAAATGACTCAAATCAGAAAAAAACACTTCAAATTTCAATGACTAATAAGATCAGAGGGAAGAAATATTAGATAATTTGAACATTTATTAAATAAAAGGAGGGAAAAAATCACTATTTGGTGATAAATTTAACTAAAATAGTGTTTTACTACAGATAAAAATATGTTATTTATTGTTGTGGCTGAGAAATAAATGATAAAAAGTAAGAAACATGAAATAAAAAGTTAGAAAATCTAAATAAATCAACATGTGAGACGATGATGAAAGAGTCAGAATCTATTTATGTTGTTAGAATATTAGAAAAACTGTGATTTAGCAGCAGCAGCAACATCAGCAGCAGCAGCAGCAGCAGCATCAGCAGCAGCAGCAGCAGCAGCATCAGCAGCAGCAGCAGCAGCATCAGCAGCAGCAGCAGCAGCAGCAGCAACATCAGCAGCAGTAGCAGCATCAGCAGCAGCAGCAACATCAGCAGCAGCAACAGCAGCAGCAGCAGTAACAGCAGCAGCATCAGCAGCAGCATCAGCAGCATCAGCAGCAGCAGCAGTAACAGCAGCAGCATCAGCAGCATCAGCAGCAGCAGCAGTAACAGCAGCAGCATCAGCAGCAGCAGTAACAGCAGCAGTAGCAGCAGCATCAGCAGCATCAGCAGCAGCAGCAGTAACAGCAGCAGCAGCAGCAGCAGCAGCAGCAGCAGTAACAGCAGCAGCAGCATCAGCAGCATCAGCAGCAGCAGCAGTAACAGCAGCAGTAGCAGTAACAGCAGCAGTAGCAGCAGCATCAGCAGCATCAGTAGCAGCAGCAGTAGCATCAGCAGCAGCAGTAACAGCAGCAGCAGCAGCAGCAGCAGCAGCAGTAACAGCATCAGCAGCAGCATCATCAGCAGCAGCATCAGTAGCAGCATCAGCAGCAGCATCAGCAGCATCAGCAGCAGCAGCATCAGCAGCATCAGCAGCAGCAGCAGCAGCAGCAGCAGCATCAGCAGCATCAGCAGCAGCAGCATGAATCTCCCTCTGTCTTCACATCTAATCACTGATGTTAATAAAAGTCTCCTCCAGATTTAGCTGCAGCAGCATCACCACAAATTCCACCTCCAACCACGGATGGAGGCGTCCTCTCCATTAGACTCCTCCCCCTCCCCTCCCCCTCCCCTCCTCCCCCCCTCCCCCCCCCGGTTTACCGCCGCCGTCCATCAGGACACGTCTGGCAGCAACGCCGCCATCCGTCAACGCCGCCGTGTCCACGCGTAAATCAAACGGCAGAAAGAGACGAGAGGTTTCAGAGGTGGAGGAACAGAAAGAAGATTATGGAGATGGTGGTTACCATGGCGATTACTGTCCAAACTCCATCCCTCCTCCTGCTCCCAAGAACACACCAAGTGGTTTAGTGTCAGACGAGGACACTGGTCTCTGCAGATTGATGCACGGCGACATAGAAACAGCAGTTTATATGGAAGCAGCATCAATTAATGTTCAGCTTCATCATCTCATTAGATTAAACTACAGAAACCACCAGCAACACATCAATGGAAGCTGCTGCTGATCAGGAGAATTTATCATCCGTCATTTTCAGTACATTTTCAGTAAGTTTCAGTAAATATTCAGCCGATTTTCAGATTTTCAGTAAGGTTAGGTCATTTTTTAGTCATTTTCAGTAGATATTCAGTAAGTTTAGGTCATTTTTTAGTAATTTTCAGTAGATTTTCAGTGTTTAAGTCGATTTTTAGTCATTTTCAGTAGATATTCAGTAAGTTTAGGTTGTTTTTAATAATTTTCAGTAGTTTTTCAGTCATTTTCAGTAAGTTTAAGTCATTTTTTAGTCATTTTCAGTCATTTTCAGTAAGTTTAGGTCGTTTTTTTTAGTCATTTTCATTTGAAGACAATGTTCTGGAAAAGACTGATCTGAGGATTGTAATTTTCAGTAATTTTCAGTAATTTTCAGTAATTTTTAGTAGATTATTAGAAGATGTTCAGTAACTTTCAGTCATATTCAGCAGATTTTCACTAGAATTTCAATAAGTTTAGGTCAATTTTCAGTAAGTTTCAGTAGATATTTAGTCGAATTTCAGTAAGTTTAGGTGAATTTTCCGTCAATTTTCTGTCAATGTCACTGTAATTTTCAAAGACTCTGAACTTGGTTTGGCTGATATCACCCATATATTATATATATATATATATATATATATATATATATATATATATATATATATATTCAGTAATTTGTAGTCAATATTCAGCAAGTGAGTTTCAGTAGATTTTCAGTAGATTTTCAGTAACTTTCAAAGACACTGAACTATATATATATATAAACACATCTCTGGGGAAAATCAGTGATTTAAAGTAAATTTCCAGTAATTTAAACCAGTAGTTTAAGTCACAAGTTAACAAAAACTAACTTAAAAAAGAATAAATCTAAGAAAACATAGAAACAGCCTAAAGAAAGTCAGTAAAACAGGAGTAATACATAAAAAGTGAAATGAATTCCCTGAGTATGGACACATTAGGAATAAACAGACATGTAGAATGAGTATTAGATAGAATATATCTAGTATCTGAGGTGTTTTCCTATATCCCCACATTAAAAGGGGCCGTTCTCAGCTTCCTCATAAACACAGAGGTCACTTTAACTCTTCAAACCATCACTGACACATTTTCCAGAGTTTTTCCTGAGCTATATCTGTTCTGCAGCCCAGAGAGGACAAAAAGAGGAAGACTCACAGGAATTTACCCCATATAATAAAAACTGCTGCTACGAAACTAGAAGACGACTCTGGAGATAATATCTGTGTTAAAAGGTTTGTTTGTTTCTCCATTAAAGGAGATTTGTCTCTAAATTATCCAAGAAAAGACAGTGATGATGGGAAGACATTTAATATTTAAAGGCTGTAGAGACATCTGTAATTATAACTAGTGGAAACAAACTATAGGGATATCTGTAATTATAACTAGTGGAAACAACCTATAGGGATATCTGTAATTATAACTAGTGGAAACAACCTATAGGGATATCTGTAATTAATTATAACTAGTGGAAACAAACTATAGGGATATCTGTAATTATAACTAGTGGTAACAACCTATAGGGATATCTGTAATTATAACTAGTGGTAACAAACTATAGGGATATCTGTAATTATAACTAGTGGAAACAAACTATAGGGATATCTGTAATTATAACTAGTGGAAACAACCTATAGGGATATCTGTAATTATAACTAGTGGTAACAAACTATAGGGATATCTGTAATTATAACTAGTGGAAACAAACTATAGGGATATCTGTAATTAATTATAACTAGTGGAAACAAACTGTAGGGATATCTGTAATTAATTATAACTAGTGGTAACAACCTATAGGGATATCTGTAATTAATTATAACTAGTAGAAACAAACTATAGGGATATCTGTAATT
>CM060474.1:22138130-22205630 GCA_030544235.1 Lepturacanthus savala
AGAAGAAGAAGAAGAAGAAGAAGAAGAAGAAGAAGAAGAAGAAGAAGAAGAAGAAGAAGAAGAAGAAGAAGAAGAAGAAGAAGAAGAAGAAGAAGAAGAAGAAGAAGAAGAAGATCGTTCCCTCGAGATGAAAAAAAACGGCTTCAATCTAAAATCTGACGACATCACAAACCTCAACACAGTGGAAAACAAAAACAGCATCGACGCATTTAAAGGACGGAACAATGAGGTTATGAGCATCTGGAGGAGTTTCTAACTAATAACTCACGTTAAAAACAGCAGAAAAGTGTTGATTTCAGTTTGAATCGTGTTGTTTTTTGCATTTACAGACATGAGGTTTGATTTAGACTCAACTAAATGTCAAAAAAATGTGATTTTTTCTTTGTAACCTGCAAGAAATATCGTTATAAGTCAAAAATAAAATAATTATCTGCAATGCAAACATCTAAGATGAGTTCAAAGGTCAATTATTAGTCCATACAATGATTCCAGAACATGGAGAATATATTCTAAATATAAAGGAGACAATTAAATAATCAAACTGATTAAATATGAAAATATATCATATAAAACGAGTTCATTCAGAGTCGGAGCTGAGGTTGAATACTGGGATTAATGAAGACAGTAAAGTTATAGTTTCTATTTATCTTCTATAAACACATTATATAGTGATTATTGATAGGCTATAGATTATTGATTTTGCATCAGAACACTGCATTAATACAGTTTTTCTCATGTTTCTAACTCTAACCCCTGATGATGGTGAGTTTCTTGCCTTAAACTGAGATGAACTGATCTGTGCTGGAAGAATAATTCACACCTTTTACTTAAATTGTCAAAATCGGCTCCATTACAGGTAAAAGTGCACAATTCCAACAGGTTACTCAAATAAAAAAGTGCATTTAACAGCAGCAGCTCTCTGAGTTCCTGCTGATGAGGCCAGACCAGAAGAATTTCACAATAAAAGCCTGGATTTGTCAAAATTAAGGTGAAATTCTTCAGTCAATAACCAAACAGTAACATCATTGGTGATTCTACGTGACAGGAAGAACGTTATATATTGAAAAAATGCACATTTTTGTGATTCAAATCCCACTTAATGCAATTAAAGGGTATTAATACGTTCTGCTGCTGCAGGAAATGATCCACTAATAACCCATGATGTGTTGTTGTGATGTCATCAGACATGAGCTAACGATCATAATTAGACGCATCTAATTAATCCTAATTATTTTAGGGTGATTTAAAGAAACAACATCTTGCTATTCCACTGTATTTCTTTGAATAAAACCCCATCATGTGACAACTCTGGAAGAGAAATGAAGCTACGATACGTTCTCCGTATCTTTTCCCGCAGGAAAATTGTCCGCTGAGCTGAACGGGAGGAACCGCTAATGTCTTTAATTTGCCTCCAAATGCAGTAAACAGCTGCAGCAGAGCAGTCGTATTGATCCTGTGGTGGAATGACTTCATGTTTGGAAAAGCATCAATGACCAGAGGCGCCGCATGTTCAATACAGAACAGGGGCGGGTACATGGGGGGCCCTGGAGGCCGAGAGGGCCCCTTTAGAAGACTAAATGCATGCTGAAATGTGTTAAAGTGGCCTTTAGGAGGCAAAACATATACTAAAGTGCCTTCTTGAAAGCCAAAATGTGCAAAAGTGCCCACTAGGAGCCAAAACTTACATTTAAATGTCCTTTAGGAGTCAAAACATGTACTAAAATACCCACTTGGTAGCCAAAACACATGGTAAAAGCCTTCTCTAGGAGCCAAAACATGAGCTAAAGTGCCCTCTAGGAACAAAAATATGTGCTAAAGTGCCCTCTAGGAACATAAATATGTGCTAAAGTTCCCTCTTTTACACCAAAACTTGCACTAAAATGCCATCTAGAACCAAAATATGTCTAAAGTTCCCTCCAAGAGCCAAAACACATGCTAAAGTGCCCTCTTGGAAGCTAAACGTGCTAAAGTGCGATCTTGGAAGTCAAAACATGTTAAAGTGCCCATTAAGAGCCAAAACATGTACTAGAGTGCCCTCTAGGAACCCAAAACATGGGCTAAAGTGCCCTCTTGGAAGCCAAAACTTCTGTTAAAGTGCCCTCTTTGAACAAAAACCTGCAATAAAGTGTCCTCTGGGAACAAAAATGTGTGCTAAAGTGCCCTCTTTGATTGAATAAAATGCCATTTAGAAGCCAAAATATGTGTAAAGTTCCCTCTAAGAGCCAAAACACATGCTAAAGTGCCCTCTTGGAAACTAAACATGTGCTAAAGTGCCCTCTTGGAAGTCAAAAATGAGTGCTAAAGTGTCCTCTGGAAACAGAAATGTGTGCTAAAGTGCCCTATTAGAAGCAAAAACTGCCCTCCTGGATGCTAAAATACATCCTAAAAGTGCCCTGGGGGAGCAAAAATGTTTGCTAAAGTTCCCTCTAGGAGCCAAAACATGTGCTAAAGTGCCCTCTTTGAACAACAACCTGCAATAAAGTCCCTTCTAGGAGGCAAAGCATGTGCTAACGTGCACCCTTGGAAGCCAATATACATGCTAATGTGCCCTCTAGGAGCTAAAACATGCTAAAGTGCCCTCTTCAATGGCAAGAACACACTATATGTGCCTTTTTCCCCCCTGTCTGTCCATGCCACTGATACAGTATCATGGTCATATTTGCATCTAAAGGACATGATAAATCATAAAAAAACGCAGTTTTTCCTGAGAGAATCTGTGTGTAAACACTGGAATTCAGCGTCTGTCCTGCTGCAGCACGGCTGCTACGCTAATATGCTAATATGTGGTCCTCTGGTGGTGGGACGCCCTCCCAGACCATGAAGTCACCCCACAACAACATCACTGCCCTCGCTTAGCAACCGTGTTTACTTCCAAATTAAAAGCATCAGCAGAAACGTGCATTAAGCTACGTGTACATAGATGTCTACTAGAAAACCCAAGGAGGAGTGCAGCTATTCCCCTTTGGTGTATTCTCTAGAATAAAGCTGCATTTTAGTGCCAATCAAACCCAAAGACAGCGGCGGTGCTATGTTCTCTCCTCCTGTGTCTCTCAGTGAGTGATACCAGCTGATTTTATACGAAATCATCCAAAAACAGACAGAAATGACTCACTTGTAGTTTCTAGTAAGACTCACAATGAGCTGATCAGTGGATCCCAGCTCCTCTTCAAAAACACCTGTAATAAAATCTACGCAGCAGAAAATATGATTTAAGACACGTGGTTTTTGGATTTGCTGCTGAACTTGTTGTAAAAACAGGCTCTTACTGGGCTGCTGTTGTAGGATTCTGTATTTTATGGGAATAAAAGACAAATAAAAGGGACTTGTTTAATTTAGAACGTATCTTCATAATCATCCAGGTTTATATGTTATATTTGTATTAACAGCAAACAAGCCTTTTCCATGTATATTTATGATTAATAACGACTGTTTATAATCATTTTGTGATAAAATATAATTATTTAACCCTATAAATGTTGACATATCTGTCGTCTCATCGGGTTAAACATTCCAGTTTTAGGTAAAACAACAACATAATACTAAATAAGCCTTTTCCATGTCCATTTTGAGCTGGAATTATATGATAAAATATCATTTTTAGGCCTTATACATGTTGAAATATCCACTTTTTTCAGTAAAAATGGTTCATCTCATCAGGTTTAGTTTGATTTTTCATGCCAGGCGACTTAACATGAACATTTCTGATCATTGTACCATTTTTTTTTACTAAAATCAAACGCAATGTACAATTTAAAATAAATTCCTGTACTAGAATATAAAACTAGTCCATAGTTTGGTAGTTAGGAGTTTTAAAGGTGCACCGTTTATAGAAATAAAACTATCAATTATTTCACTATATTTTAAAAAGTACAGAAACAGAAACTGCCATCTGGGCCAATCAGGGCTGGACATGTAAATACAATGTAGCCAATGGCCTCGCTGTTGCTAGGCAGAAAACACTTCTTCTAGGACACGCCCCCTCACTCCCTACTGCACAGCGGATTCTTAGGATTGGTCGAAGAGTCATGAATCATGTCGTGATTGGTTAGTTGCTTTATGCTCCGCCTCCAAACGACTGGTGCAACATTAATCTATAGAATACGTCACTGGTACCATGTTGGCTGCAAACATACGTTTGATGTCGCAGGTGTTTCCAGCACGATATAAAAAAATAAAACAGTGAAAAGTTCAACCATTCCTGAATCCACAGAGCTGTGAAAACCAACGTGCTCCTCAGCATCGACGTGACTGACAGGTGATAATATCCTCATTACTCACGTTTCATTGGAGAAAATAAGCTGCACCCGTTAGCTGCTGAGGCTTCGACGCACTTCACATATTGAAGCAGTCAGGGAGGAAACACATGGAGCCAATGATGCCCAACACTCTTAGACAGAAAAAAGAAAAAGGAGTTTGAATCCGACTTTGGCTCCGTAATGACGCCTCTAGACCAGGGAGGACATGAAAGTTAAAAGCCACTATGATGATCCCTCGGCCTTAGGTTGGAGCAGCTGTTACTGGCCACTTTCTACCAGTGTGGAAAAAAAAAAGATGAACGGGAATAGGACAAATTGCCTTCATCCCTCCAGCCTGTGAAGCCAGCTAACCCCCCCATCTAAATGACAGGGCTGCCTTATAAATAGTGTTGGGAGACGGCTGACGAGCGCTTTGCGGCCGCCGTCGCTGACATCCCGTCACATACGGCGCTCGGACGAACACGCCAACAAACACTGCGGCCGGGCCAGAGCGGCTGCAGCCACAAGGTCAGGACCAACGGCTTCGCTGGGTGTCTCTGCCAGACGAAGGCTGCGGGTAATCAGTGCGGGTGGTTTGAGGACTTCAGACCAGTGAACATATAGAGCATGTTGAGGATAGGGCAGACATTTTCTGCAAAAACACCACATCAAGAGACGACAAAACCCGAAAGTGCTTGTTGCAATCATCAAAAAAAGGAGTCTGAAGGGGAATATGTGACACATGCCTGTCTGCTAGGACCTGGAACATTCTTGGTAAATTAGTCTCCAACAACAGTTTGGAAACAGAAAGTCTTCACATAGATATAAACACGTAAACGCTGCGTTGGTGAGATGCGTCTCTGCTGCCGCCATCTTGCTCAGGGGTCCTGACTTGTGAAGATACAGAGCATGTTGAAGACTGCAGAGTGCATTTTCTACAAAAACATCCCACAAAACCAAAAGTGCTCATTGCAATCATCAAAAAAGGGTCTGATATGTGACACATGCCTATTTCTATCTGTCGACCTCAGGCTAAAAGGGAATTAAAACACCGAGGAGATGCACCTAAGGGTGTGATGATGATGAAATAAGATAAGTAGACGTGGAACGTTCTTGCTAACTTGTTTCCAAATCTAAAAACTATCCAATCCAAACATTTTGAACTGTTTGGTAACAGTTTTTTTCATAGATATAAACATGTAGATGCTGCATTGGTGCAGATGTGAGATGCGTATCTGCTGCCGCCATCTTGCTCAGGGGTTCACAAACACTTTCTAATTCCTTTCTCCAGTGATGCAATATAGCAGCAAAGAAATAAAGTGCCCCCTAGGAGCCAGAACTTGTGCTAAAGTGCCCTCTTAGGAGTTAAAAGTGCCCTCCTGGTTGGCAAAATACATTATATTTCCCTCTTGGATGGAAAAACAATTAAAACTGCTGCTGCTGAATGGACAATATTGATTCTAATGAAGGCATGCAAACATTCCCACAGTGGTTTTATGGTGCTGACAAGTTAAACCATGGTCATGTTCGTTGCATGGCAATGGATTCATTCAGTAAATGATGGAATACGTTGATGGCAACTAGATAGATAGTAAGTAGTGTGCTAAAGTGCCCTCTAGGAGCCAAAACCTGCCCTAAAGTGCCCTCTAGGAGCCAAAGCATGTGCTAAAGTGCCCCCTGGGAGCCAAAACATGTGTTAAGTGCCATCTAGGAGCTAAATGTGTGCTAAAGTGCCCTCCTAGAAGTCAAAACCTGCCCTAAAGTGCCCTCTAGAAGCCAAAGCATGTGCTAAAGTGCCATCTAGGAGCCGAAAAGTGTGCTAAAGGGCCCTCCTAGAAGCCAAAACCTGCCCTAAAGTGCCCTCTAGAAGCTAAATGTGTGCTAAAGTGCCCTCCTAGAAGTCAAAACCTGCCCTAAAGTGCCCTCTAGAAGCCAAAGCATGTGCTAAAGTGTCATCTAGGAGCAAAATGTGTGATAAAGTGCCCTCTAGGAGTCAAAACAGCTCAAGTGCAGCCTTGGAAGCCAAAACACATGCTAAAAATGCCCTCTAGGAGCCCAAATTTGAGCTAAAGTGCCCCCTAGGGGCTAAAATGTGCTAAAGTGCCCTCTTAAATGGTAAGAACACACTATATGTGCCCTCTTTTTCTTTTGTTTTCCCTGTCTCTAATATGTTTGCATTTAGCGCCCTCTTAGAAACTAAACCTTGCACTAAAGTGCCCTCTCGAAGCCAAAACGTTCCTTTTCGCCCCCGCCCTTCAAAAAGGCCGTCCACGCCACTGGTTGGTTCCCCCTCTGAATGAGGCGTGAAGGGTTCAGAGGGAGATCTAATAAGTATAAAGGTCACAGATCTAATAGCAGCGCGAGCTCCTCGTTAATTAAACGAACCCCCGCCAGCTCCTCGTCCTCCTGCCGCGACGCCAGCATCAGTTAAATGCCATCAATGAAAAATGTAAATGCAAACATGAAAGGTGGACAAGAAGGCCGCGGCCGACCTGACTGACAGACTTTCATACATTATGCAGCGTGTTCATGCTAATAGCATGTTGGTCCAATGAGTCTCTGCAGCATCATGGAGCATCAATCAGACTTTGTCTTCTCTTCCTATGAATGTGACGTAATTAATCACTATTAATAATGCACTGTATTAATAATAATACAGTGTTGTGATGATGTTCTTTAGTTTAGAAGAATAAAGGAACCAGGAAATAATCAGAGAAGCTGGAACCAGAGAATTTAGACGTTTTCTACTGGAAAAATAAATCAAACCCAACGATTAAATATTTTTAGTATTTATTTTTAGAATTTGTATTTTTTACATATTTATTTATTTTTAAATTATTTTTCTTAATTTATTTAATATTTATTATTATTTGTATTATTTTATTTATTATTTAGTATTTATTTATATTTTTAATAATTTTATTTTTTGTATTTTTAGTCGTTTAAAATGTCTTTTATTGTCCACAACCCAAAGATCATCAGTTAAATTGATGATTTCTGAGTTGGGACTGTTGGTTCTGGACTAAAAAAGGCATTTTACACCATTTGAACCAAACAAACCCAAGATTCTAAGACAGATTCATGATGTTTCCAGGCCTTTGAGGCAAATTTTCATGACCAGAAATTCTCTAAAATTCTAATTAAACATTAAATCATCAGTTTACTGTTATAGAAGACTATAAAAACCAGAAAATGACCATAATTGATAAGCTGGAACCAGAGAATTTGGACATTTTATAATCAATAAACCAATTTAAGTTATTTTAAAGAAGAAAACGTGTAAATTCTCTGGTTCCAGCTTCTCTTCTCTGATTATTTCCTGGTTTCTTTAGTCTCTATAATAATAAACTGATGATCTTTGGACAAAAAAAGACATTTTAGGTTGAATCTTCATTTTATGAACCATGCAACTAATTATTGACCTCGGCTGCAGCTCTAGTGTGTATGTACATGCATCTCTGTGTGGATTTAAAGCCTGGTGAGAGGATCAGTTTGATGCTTTAAACTAAAATAGGTGAATACATCAATTCTCATATTTTATCTATAAGCAGCTGAATCCCTTTCTTCAGTTACTGGATGTGTCAAACTCAGCTTTCCTCCCTTTGTTTGCACCGAGGCCACTTTTCAAAGACTGGACTCTTTGCCTCGGGCGGAGTCGTCTTTTTCTTTCTTCAAACCACATTTTCTCAGTAAATCTGCGGCTCCACGCCGTCAACCTTCTGAGTACCATTGCATTTACTACTTTCTGTGTAACGCCTTGTAATTGAGTTCAAACACAGGGAAGCTGATTGGAGTTTGGTCCTCGGCGGCCGGCGCTCTGGGGTTTAAAGTGTCCATCGTAGACGCTCCATCTCCGTCCCAACCAGCGCAGCTTTGATTGAGTCTGATGAAGCATTGCTGCTGTGAAGGAGCAGCACTGACTGCAGCTCCACGTTGCACCAACGACAGGATTCGGCTGCAGATTCAGTCCAGAGACGACGAGAAACTAAATGATGAAGCTGAATTCATTAAGAAGCTGCATTTATCCATGTAGGGAGTGATTCACTGGGTCAAGTGGATCTTTTAGGGGTTTTTAAAATAATTAATGGCCAAAAAAGAAGCTAATCTCTGGCTACTTCAAGGATTCTATTGTTATTTGGTTTCAGCACTAAAAAATATAGAATAAAACTAAAATATACAAATAAATAAAGACTAGAAATGGTGTAAACAATTAGAATATGCAATTATGGACAGGTCCAGTGTGCAAACACCTGCATTCTGTGCAGTTTTATTTTATCTAAATGATGATGTTTTATCAGAATTTGCCAAGAATTTTGCAGTTTTCCCATTTTTTTACTTGCCTGTAAAACCTGTCAAAGGTTTAAAGCTGATACTCATGTAAATGTCTGATTGTAAAACGAAGAACTCTCAGTGTCAATCACAAAAACTATGCAACATGTTAGGAAATTAATTAAATTCTCTTCTTAATTAAACTCAAAACCATCAGTTATTCAGTTTCCCTCATTGTCATCGATCATCTAGAGCTGCAACGATTCACCGATTAATCGATTAGTTTGCAACTATTCCAATAATCAACTATTCTGATAATCAATTAATCGATTTGAGCCATTTTTTCAGTAGAAAACGTCCAAATTCTCTGGTTATTTCCTGGTTTCTTTATTCTTCTATAACAGTAAACTTCTTCTTCTCATCTTCTCTGATGACTCGTTTCAATAATCAATAGATTAATCGACTATTTTCTTGGTTCTGTTCCAGTTTTCTATCACGTTTCACATTATTATTAATAAACTTATACATTTTAGGTTGAATCTTCAGCTTTTGGAAACACTGATCGACATTTAACACCATTTAATGAACCAAACGACTCATTAATTAATCATTAATTAATAATCGACTATCAAATAGTCATCAGTTGCAGCCCTGCTATCATCCCTTTGAACACAATAGTTAGTGTTTTAGCTCCATATTTAAATAAAGGGCTGTTCCATTGGTACCAAGTCATTTAATTAGCTGTTTTATCCTCAGTCCTGATTCATGCTAACGTGAGAATACGAAGCTTCGCTGCCCTGCACCACACAAACGCCATGAATCTGCATTTTTACATCATTTGCCATGAGATTGATGAGCCGTCAGTGTGAATGTGATGCGGTGGGGAGAAACGTCCCCACTTGGCTCCTATTTACATCAGCCCCATTCATCTCTGGTCTCATCTAAGCCCAGTTTGACATTGAAACCTGTGTGTTTTAAACGTGGGCAGAAAGGAGACCCGGATAAGTGTCGCGGAAATTTTTTTGCTGCTTTTTTTTAAAGGAGGGAGCGGGATGATGAATGGCAGCGCGCTATAATGATCTTGTAGCGGGAAGGCAAGTGCTGAAGCAGGCACATTACATGCAAATGGCAGGAAGATGAAGACGGGTTCCATCCAGAATGCTGCAGCACCTCACTTAAAGGAATGATCTGTCGAGTAATAAAAGGGCATAAACAAGGAGTTGCATTATAAAACGATCACTTCTGCCTTTTTTAGGTCTTCAATCAGAGTTTTCTCATGTCCAGTAAGGAAAGAAACGAAGGACATTTATTCAAATGTACTCGTACATTACTCCAGTCAGCTTTATGTTTCATAGACAGTATGAGAAGCTTTTAAAACACAACCACAGATAAAGATGAAACCGTTGGTTTCAACCTTCGACTGTAGTTGAGTCACATTTGACAAACTTCTCACATGGTTTCATTTCATGGTTTCATTCGTTCAAATGATCCAACTTTGTTTTATCAAAAATTGAAGAATAAAGAGTGAAAACAGGACTTTTTGTTCTTATTTTCTCAGAATCATCTCATCAGTGGCAGGAGGGTGGGGGCAGGTGGGACAATTGTACTAAAGTGCCCTCTAGGAGTCAAAACTAGGTTAAAATGCCCTCCTAGCAGTCAAAATATGTGCTAAGTGCTTTCTAGAAGGCAAAATATATGCAAAAGTGCCTGGTAGGAGCCAAAACATGTCTTAAAATTCCCTCATTGCAGCCACAATGTGAGCTAAAGTGCCCTCTAGGAGTCAAAGTTAAGCTAACATGCCCTCCTGGCAGCCAAACCATGTGCTAAGTGCTTTCTAGCAGTCAAAATATGTGCTAAAGTGCCCTCATGGCAGGCACAAAGTTTGCTAAAGTGCCCTGTAGGAGTCAAAACATATGCTAAAGTGCCCCTTTGAGAGCTAAAATGCTTGCTAAATTGCCCTTTTGGGAGCCAATTCAGTAAACGTACCCATAAAATACTGTTGAGCAGAAACATTTGTCTCAATACAACTGTAAATATATTTATGAATTTTTTCTCTCTCATCACTCAATACCTCAAACAGCAACACCCCCAAAGCATCACGTACAGTTACACAACTTTGTTATTATAGTTATAGCAGAAGAAACAAAGGTATGGTCTGTAGCGGGGTCAACAATCCTGGTCCAGAAGGGCCGGTGTGGTGCAGGTTTTAGTTCCAACCAAGCAGCAACACCTGATTCTACTAATCAACCACTAGAGTTAAGGACCTGAATTAGTAGAATCAGGTTGTTACAGCTGATTGGAACAAAAACCTGCAGCCACACCGGGTCCTTCTGGACCAGGATTAGTGACCCCTGGTCTTTAGTGTTAAAGCCTGTCTCTTTACATGGATTTATTCCTATGGTACTAAGGTACTTTCACACCAAACCAGACATTTGTGTCTGAATTAGCAGTAAAAATGACCCTGAACTCCTCTACTCTGACCTTTGTTCCCAGCAACAACGTCCTCCTTTCGGACGTAGAACCTGGTCATCGGTGGCGTTCGAAGACCCGTTGAACACGTTCGTGCGTTAAGGTAGAAAACGCCGAGGACTCTGGGAAACGCTGATCTGCTGCAGTCGTCTCTGCACGACGTAACGTGTCATTATGAGAGAAAGTAATTCTTTCCGTGCCCCCGAGGAGACCTCAGAGCTCTGGATTGTGTTCGGTATTGTTTGTATGCGCGAGTTTGTATATGGAATTAGTGTTTGGATTCACTTCTGCTCAAGCTGTGTGTGTGTGTGTGTGTGTGTGTGTGTGTGTGTGTGTGTGTGTGTGTGTGTGTGTGTGTGTGTGTGTGTGTGTGTGTGTGTGTGTGTGTGTGTGTGTGTGTGAGTGATTCTCCTCGTATAACTGGCAGTGGGTGTGTATGTGTTGCATGCGTGTCTCGGGGAAGATTTGGCCTCAGCTCCGGCCAGAGAATGTTGCTGACACAAAGAGAAGGAACCACTTTTTGTCCTCGTGCAACAATCAGCGTGGCATCAGTTGTACCATCAAAGCCGTGGTGGGTTTAAACCCAACTCGCATGAATCATGAGGTTATGTGTTCGGGGGAGGGGGTTACGCGAGTTCACTTCGCCTTCAGCGACGCCACATGTTTCGATGTAGGTTTGTCGGACGACCTCTCGATCCGAGCGTCTCCGAGGCTTCGTGGAAAATCACTGATCTGCTTTCATGGTCGTCTTTAGATGTGGATTCGGTCTCGGAGAAAAACTCGGCCTGTGAAACACATCTCTACAGTAGCAGCGTGCAGGAAACTGAGGTCGATCTCACACGGGAGAGAGAGAGATTGACGGGATTCTCCAGTAATAGACTCTCTGATTGGACTCAATGGTTTGTGGATAATAGAGTCGTGCTTTTCTTAGTCGATGGGCCAGAGACCAAAATTTCACTATTTGGTAGATCTCAGGGTGGCAATTTGTGAAGAGACACAGGTCTATAGATGATATTTCAGCAGAATAGCAGTAGCTTATTCATAGTTAGCAGCTCATGAAGTTGACACTGGTTTAGGCTCATGGTTCAGACATTAATCCCAGTTTTATTACACAGAACAGGGTCGATGATTCGACTTCAAATATCAAAATGTTATTACACTTAATTCACAAAAAGGTCACGTCAGGTTTCTCACTGACGCCTCATCCTGAATAAAATGGGCCACGTTGGTGAATTTACTACAGAAACAACATTGGGAGTCGACTTGAACCATGAATCTTCATGAAATCATGAATTAGCCTCATTTTCTAAAGGTTCCGTTATTATTGTTATATATAGTTTTATACCAAACATACAAACCTGATGGTTAATAATTGATTAATTGACTTAGGAAGGAGCTGCAATAATTAGTCCATTAATTGATTAGTTTCCAATTACTACATTAATCAGTTAATTGATTTGAGTCGTTTTTAAAGAAGAAAACGTCCAAATTCTCTGGTTCCAGCTTCTCTTCTCTGATTATTTCCTGGTTTCTGATGATCTTTGGGTTGTGGACAAAATACATTTTAGGTTATGAACCAATCAACTAAATATAATCAATATAATCCCTGTCCTAATAGAAATGTGGAACCAGTTATTTCTCAGAGAAAAATGCCTTTAGAGGTCGACTATTTACTAAAACGGAGGCTTAAATCCATGAAAATACAACTCGTTATTATTTTCAAACCATATTTTTATGAAACTATTCCGTTTATTGATCTGCTGCTGACGCGAGCGTCATTAGGAGGAACCGACGGAGCGAGACGACCCCGGGTTCAGTCGACCTGAACGGAATCCAATATCACATTTCCATCGTTTGTTTTACGCCGCTGGACACGTCGAAGCCTCGGAAAAGATCATTCTGATCAAATATTTCCAACCAGGTTGGTGAAAGTGACCACGAGCAAAGGACACGTCACGTTTTACTTCTGTTTTTTTAGGCACTTTCCACTTTCCACGAAAAAACCCAACAAATCCCATCGGAGACGCACGTTTTACTGACTTTGCACATTTAGATTATTTGTTGTATTTCTATTTAATTATCAACCACTTCACCCCCAGGCTATAAAAGATCATAAATATGGAATATCCCTGCAACCACAAATGGTTTATTTAGTCTGTCGTCTATTACAGTGGTTCTCTAACTGTTTTCAGTGATGTAGCTGCTGATTTAGGAAAGATTAACAACAAAAAAAACAGCACAAAAAGACATAAAACCAGTCACATTTAATACTGGAGAAATCACAGTATTTAAACAGAATAACTAACAGAATAACTACAGTACTTGTAAATTCTACAGTAAATTTTCAGTTTTTACACTGTTTTACTGTTTAAATCAGTGAAAATCACTGAGTCTTTGCAGCTTTTTGACCTGATCACACCTCGGACACGAGGCCGTTTCAGCAGAACGAGCTGCAGACGGCTAGCACGTGCTAACGGCGTCCGTCCCGTATCCACGGCGACGGCTCCACGGCCAACAAAGCAGCGGAGACTAATTGTAATGAGGATCTCCTTACGAGCTCCGTGCCTGGGAAAATAATTGATGCCCGATCCGTAATTGGACGAGACGCTTCGCCATGTTGGGTGTGTGTGTGTGTGTGTGTGTGTGTGTGTGTGTGTGTGTGTGTGTGTGTGTCATCTGGGCCCAGAGGACATTTAGCAGCAGCCAAATGAGGACGACAGTTTAAACAAACCAGAGTTCATTGGTTTTGTCTTTGGGCTTCACGGAGACGTTGTTTATGCTGTTTTCACATCTTCAAAGTAAACAACAACCACATTAACTGGTTTATATATTTATTATAGACCAAATTTTAGTTTAGTTGATTAATCATTTAGTTGCCAACTATTACATTAATCAATTATTCGATTTGAGTCATTTTTAAAGAAGAAAATGTCCAATTTCTCTGGCTCCAGCTTCTCAAACCTGATTATTTCCTGGTTTCTTTCAGATTTGAGAAGCTGGAACCAGAGAAATTGGACATTTTCTTCTTAAAAATGACTCCAATCAAATAATCAATAGAGTAATAATTGCAGCTGGACTCAGAGATAACGTCTTTAGGACGGAGGCCACCACCTTGGTGTAAAGTTTAACATCTACCTGAGGAAGCAGCTGTTAGTTGTTGCATTGATTTCCATGACATCTGGTCCAGATCCTGTATCTCTGCTGCCCAGAGGATGAACCCAGATACTTGGCACGTCCTGTTTTTGTCACCTGAGGATTTTCAGTCTTGATTTCCAGCAGCAAACCGACACTCAGCGTAGTGGAGGACCCGACCACAGAGCTGCAGGCTGCTCCATCTGTCACCACTCGTTCATCCAGCTTCCTCTAAGAGGACCTTCACAGGCCATCAGTGTCATGGAGCTCTCTGCCCTGAGCACTCGCCACTGACAAATAACCTCTCTTTGCGTCTCATTATTCCCAATCCTCTGTCTGGAGACACGAGCTGGCGGGAAAAAAAAAAACCCAGAAGCAGTCGTTTGTTTGCTCGTCTCTGCTGGTTTGATTACACACTTCACTGGTGTCAAAAACGCTTTGAGCGTCCACAAGTGGGTTGAAAACAGCAGATTCCCTGCGAGTCAGGCCAATGCATCACATGCTGTAACAATGCTCAGGAACTGTTAATCCATGAGAGCATCGGATGGAATCCCTCCAGGTGAAAGGGTCCAATTAATCAAACAAGTCCCTCCTTTTAAAATGACAATGGAGCTAATCGATGCTGATGGGGTAGAGCCCGTTGCTGCTCTCCATCAGGACAGTTAAACCCACGTATGCGCAGGTCGTCCTAATTTAATCCGACAGTTTCAATGAAATATCTTCAGCCGACATTGATCTCGGCGAACGGCAACACAGACGTGACCCAAGAGCACGAAGAAGAAGTTGTAAAACGAAAGAGGAGGAAAGGAAGAAGAAGGAAGATTAGTTGGAGAAGAGGAGACGAGGGAAAAAAGAAGTTATGGACCTGGTCATGTGGAGAAGAAGGAACAGAAAGACAATCAGAGAGAGGAAAAGCAATTAGAGGAGGAAAAGGAAGACGAGGGGGAGCATCGGGCTGGAGACTGAACGATTGTAGGAAAGAAGGAGCAGACAATGGGATAATGGAGAGTTGAATGGAAGGAGAGGAGGTGGAGTCCCTGGAGAATGTTCCTGGTTAATGTCGATGAACTGGACACCAACACCTGGACTACACCACCTCAAAGCTTTGATGTCCAACCATCAATGAGCTGCTGAGTTTCACCCTTTCTTCTATATATTAGTCTGAGAGTTTACGGTTTACAATAAACTTACTACTTACAAATCAGACCAGACGTTTTAATTAGAGCTGCAACGATTAATCAATTAACTGCATTAATTACATTAATCAACTGTTTTTATTTGAGTCATTTTTAAGCAGAAAATGTCCAAATACTCTAGTTCCAGCTTCTGAAATCTGAATATTTCCTGGTTTATTCAGTCTTCTATAATATAGATGCAACGATTAATCGATTAATCAATAAGTTGCCAACTATCTCATTAATGAACCAACTATTTTAATAAGCGATTAATCAATTTGAGTCATTTTAAGGAAAGAAAACATCAAAAAAATCTCTGATCCTGCCTTTTTAAGTCTTCTAGAATACAGATGTAACGATCAGTTGATTAATCAATGAATTTTCAACTATTACACTAATTGCCAACTGTTTTTATGATCAATTATTTGATTTAAGTCATTTTTGATTGGATCAATATTAACAATTCTCTGGTTCCAGCTTCTAAAATCGGATTATTTCCTGGTTTCTTCTATAACAGCTCTGGTAAATCAACATTTTACCATTTTATGACCCAAAACAATCTATTGATCTATTGATTAATCAACTAGAACAATAGTCATTAGTTGTTTCCTAGTATTAATACAGCAAACCCAAACCTACAGACACATTTCAGTCAGTAGCTAAAGAGTCCAACAACAAAGCCTGAGTTTGGGCAGAAATACCAAAAAGCAACTGAGTGAAAGTTGAGTCATTACAAAGAGAAAGCAGAAAATAAAAATGTCAGAGTGAAAGCTGCTCTGCTTGGATTCAAAGCCAAACCACGTCTACTGTAAACAGGGCTGAGACCATGTCAAGACAGAAACCAGAGAAAATCTAATTTAATACAAAACGGACAATTCCAATAAAAAGTATTTGTCTCTCCAAATGTGAAAGATGGGCACGGTTACCACAACGCAATTCATTAAAAACTCATTTAGTCGAGAAAATCGCATTTGATTTGAAATTTAAACGACTACCGGACGATGAAGCTCCGGATGTACGAAAAAACTTCAAGGGAAAATAAACAAGTGGTTGAAATCACAGAAAGGTCAGGAGCTTTTAAAGAAAACGACCCAAAGAACTCCACAGGCTGAAATAAGTGACCGATCTGGAAAAACGATGGAGAAGAAACACAACGATAGAGACTCAACCACTGAAGGACAACGGTTTATACTCGGAGAGAAGCTGAATACGATGCTACTCCAGTTATAATATGAACTTCCTGCTGTTTAAAGAAATGTCCTGACGTTGGTTTGAAGGAATAAAAGAGGCTGTTTACACATATATTTATATGTTTGTTAGCAAAACACCTCAGAAAGTAGTGGCTGGATTTTCATCAACTTTTAAGCAAATGTTGGGAATGGTACCACAAACAGATGATTACATTTTGGTGATGATAAAATCCTGGATGTCATGAATGTTTTTGTTTGTTAACATTGCAGCAAATGGGCCTTTAAACATCATGTGGAGCCACCTGGTGGTGATACCTTGCACCTGCATAGCTGCAATACTGATCAGCAGTTTTTGACCTGATCACTGAAAAACTTGATCTGTGGATTGACGACCGTCTATAGAAATAAAACTATCAATTATTTAACTGTATTTTAAAAAGTACAGAAACAGAAACTGACATCTGGGCCAATCAGAAGCCAGGGCTGGACATGTAAATACAACGCAGCCAATGGCCTCGCTGTTGCCAGGCAGAAAACACTTCTTCTAGGACACGCCCCCTCACTCGCTACTGCACAGAGATGAAACTGAAGCAGAGGATTATTAGGATTGGTCGAAAATGACTGAATCATGTCGTGATTGGTTAGTTGCTTTATGGCCCGCCTCCACACAACGAGAGGGAGTTTGAAAGTGGTCGCTAATCATTTACATCATGTGATCAGCTTTTTTTTAATCGGCAAATAGCCGATCGGGCTATTTTTAGGCAATATCAGCCGATCGATCGGTGCAACATTAAAGAAAACGACTCCAACTGCACCTTAAACTGACTGTTCATGCCTGATGGATGTCGGCCTGCTCTTCTAGTTTTAGCTAGCAGCTATGAGGCGATAGAGATAGGGCCCACGCTACGGCATGGACAATAGTCCTGAAAGCGTTTCCACGGCAACAGCCAGACGCCAGGGACGAGAACGGAAAATAAACGGGAGACGGGGAGTGAAAAGGAAAACTTCAGGAGTTCAGGGCGAAAACATTAAAAGAATAAAAACCAACAAAGTGACTGAGTGATTCTTTACTAATACGGTGAAGCAGCGATTCAACATCAGCTGAGGTTGGTTTTATCTGGGACGTCTCGGCTGTGATGTTCCTGAGTGGGATCATGGGAGATCTGTTGTTGTGTTATTCAACTTAGAAATAAAGTTGTTACCTTAGAAAACACAAAAAAACCCAAAGCTCTGAGTGTAGATGTCGTTTCTCTAGTCAAACACCACTAAATTCTAAACATTAAACTAAAAACTTGACATGACGAACGATGAAAAACTGAAAAAAATAAGTCAAAACCTACAAGAGGAGGAGTTAATGTATAACATATGATCATATCTGCTATTGATTATTAATGATTACTTGATTAATCAATTAACTATTACAGTAACCTGCAATTATCTTGATAATTGATTTATTGATTTTTTAAGAAGAAAATGACCAAATTCTCTGAATCCAGCTTCTCTTCTATAATAGAGCATTGATTAGTTGATTAATTGATTAGTGATCAACTAGTCTACTGTTAAATATAAGAGAAGCAGAGAAATACACATCTCAAACTATAGATGCAATGATTAGTCAATTAATCAATTAACTACCAACCATCTCATTAATCAGCGACTGTTTTACATCGATTTGAGTCATTTTGAAGAAGAAAATGTCCAAATTCTCTGTTTCCAGCTTCAGGAATCTGATTATTTGATGGTTTCTTTATTCTTCTATAAGAATAAACTGACCTGTTGGTCTGAATAAAACATTGTAGGTTGAATCTTCACAGAATTCTACTGATAAAATGAGAGATTTTCCTTCCGTACAGATAGTGGATGAAGCTGCAACAGAAGCTCTAGGGACTGTTCTGTGGGGGCGATGGTTTAATATCACTCTATTATTAATCTTGACTCATCACAAGAAGAGAACATTTCAATCCAAAAAAATAACAAAGAAAATCACTTTAGCACCTAAATCCATCAATAGACTGTTGATTACTTCTTATTATAGATATAAGTCTGATAGAAAACCAGAGAATAATCAGAGAGAAGATGGAACCAGAGAATTTAGACATTTTCTTATTAAAAATGACTCAAATTCATTCATTGATTATCAAAATAGTTAGCGATTAATCAATTAATCATTTATTTAGTAGAAAATGTCTAAATTCTCTGGTTCCAACTTCTCTTCTCTGATTATTTCCTGGTTTCTTTAGTCTCTATAATAATAAACTGATGATCTTTGGGTTGTGGACTGAAATTATTTGCTCTTATTTATTATATTTACCTTATTATTGGGCTGAATTAAGTTTTATTTCATGTAATTTAATCTAAAATGAGCCTATTTTAGCTTTTGTGTAGCTTCAGTGTAATTATCTCCATAATTTCTCTAGTTTTAAGTAAATTTATCCTCAAATTTAGTTTTTATATCTTAGTTTCAGACATGTTTTGATGTGTTTGAGTCATTTATTCAATAAAAAACGTCTAAATTCTCTGATTATTTCCTGGTTTCTTTAGTCTCAATAATAATAAACTGATGATCTTTGGACAAAAAAAGACATTTTAGGTTGAATCTTCAGGATTTTACACCATCTATTGATTTAAATAACCGATAGATTACAATAATTGTCAATTGCAGCCGTAATGTGAAAATTAGAGCTGCAACAATCAGTCGATTAATTAATTAAAGTCATCAACTTTCTAATTAATCTGATTATTTTCTGGTTTCTTGAGTCTTTTGGTCTGGACACAATAAAAAAAGAGGTTTTATATTGAATCTTCAGCCGATTAAACCAATCAATCAATCATTTCTGTAATTAATATCATATAATCATCCGGTTTCAGCTCCTCAGATAAAGATTTATTGCTTTTTCCTTGTGAAACATGAAGATAAACCGACCAACACCAATTTAAAAGTCAGGATCTAAAAAAAAAGACCAAATCAGAGTCAAACGGCATTTTCCTCCTGTGGGAATAATCCTTGGCAGCCGCTCACGTACCTGCTGGGCTTCAGAGCCACGTCCACCAGAGGTAATGACTTCTCTAATCAAAGTGTAGCCCCTCCCCCGATAAATGACTGGAGTCCTGGCACGCCACCACGCTGCTACTGGCTGCGATGGTGAGAACGGCTTAGACAAATCGCTGTGGTGAGGTTATTAGTTCTCCCTCAGGACGGGATCCTGAACCCTGTCAACTCTACCGGTAACGCCACCAACGGGCCCGACGCCAGCTCATGGAAGGGTGGCGGTGGTGGGGGTGGTGGTGAGGGTGATGGTGGGGGTGGTGGTGATGGTGGCAGTGATGGGGGTGATGATGATGGTGGGGGTGGTGATGGTGGTGAGGGTGGTGGGGGTGGTGATGGTGGTGGTGGTGGTGGTGGTGGTGGTGGCGGTGGTGGGGGTGATGGGGGTGGTGATGGTGGTGGGGGTGGTGGTGATGATAATGGTGGTGGTGGCGGTGGTGATGGTGGTGGTGATGGTGGTGGTGGTGATGGTGGCGGTGATGGGGGTGGTGGGGGTGATGGTGGTGGTGGTGATGGTGGTGATGGTGGTGGGGGTGGTGATGGTGGCGGTGATGGGGGTGGTGATGGTGGTGGTGGTGATGGTGGTGGGGGTGGTGGTGATGGTGGTGGTGGTGATGGTGGTGGTGGTGGTGGTGATGGTGGTGATGGTGGTGATGGTAATGGTGGTGGGGGTGGTGGTGGTGGTGGTGGTGATGGTAATGGTGGTGGTGGTGGTGGGGGTGATGGTGGTGATGGTGGTGGGGGTGGTGATGGTGGTGGTGATGGTGGTGATGGTGGTGGTGGTGATGGTAATGGTGGTGGGGGTGGTGGTGGTGGGGGTGATGGTGGTGATGGTGGTGGGGGTGGTGATGGTGGCGGTGATGGGGGTGGTGATGGTGGTGGGGGTGGTGGGGGTGATGGTGGTGATGGTGGTGATGGTGGTGGGGGTGGTGATGGTGGCGGTGATGGGGGTGGTGATGGTGGTGGGGGTGGTGGTGATGGTAATGGTGGTGGGGGTGGTGGTGGTGGGGGTGATGGTGGTGGTGGGGGTGGTGGTGGTGGTGGATGGTGTTGGTGGTGGTGATGGTGTTGGTGGTGGTGGGGGTGATGGTGGTGGTGGTGGTGGGGTTTGGGGGGGGCGGGTGGGGTTTGGGGGGGCGGGTGGGGCACCAGATGCCGCCAACATCTCACTTCTTACACAATCAGGGAAATAATTGGTGAGTCTGACTCGGGCGTATAATTCAATTAGAGCAATAAAAAAGGTCTTAATGATTCTGTGGAACAAACAGAGACGAGAACAAAACGAGAAGAACACGCGATTAAATTAAGAAGATTAAAAACTGACATCATCATCCAAGAGCTGGAACCTGAGAGTTAGACATTTACATTAAAATGACTCAAATCAATCAATCATAGTTGATGATTGATGTAATAATTGGCAAGAAATTGATTATCCCAAAGATGAAGATTCAACCTAAAATGTCTTTTTTTGTCCAAAGATCATCAGTTTATTATTATAGAGACTAAAGAAACCAGGAAATAATCAGAGAAGAGAAGCTGGAACCAGAGAATTTTCTACTGAATAAATGGTTCTAATCAATTATCAAAAGAATTGAAACTAATCAATTAATCAGCTAATTGTTGCAGCTCTACTTTAAATATACAGTTTCCTTTTTGCATTTTTAGCTCTTGGTCACAAATGATCGATTAATCAACTAATTGTTTCAGCTCTCTGCTAAAGAAGAAACAAGAATTTGGACATTTCATTCTTCATAAGGACTCGTCAATCAGAATAATTAAAGGTTTAATTAGACATTTTTTCCTGTAGCAACAACACAGACGTGATTGACATTGATTTCTTTTGGTAAATATGTCAGATTGTTTTCTTACACAGCTTCATATGGATAAAAATCAATGCAGCAGGATCTATTCAGCTTTATCTATTATTAAAAGTGTTGATGAGAGGCGGGCGAGTGATTCTAAAGAGATGAGGAAGAGCTGGAATCCAACAGGCTGCAGCAGCAGAGACCATGTGAAGCCTCCTCAGCCTCTGGTGATGGATGGACAAGTGCAGGATGTGCAGCTTCACACCAAGTTTATCATTATCAACAAATACGAGTCAAGCTGCATGATGTATCTGCTGCATGAGGCTGGAACTGAACAATTCACATGCACATTTTCTGCCTTCTGTTGTTTAACTGGAGGAAAAAAAAGCTGGTTTCTTACTCAGCACATTCCAAACATTAGAGGATGATTAATAAAGAATATTTAACCACTTTGCACGTTGCTGTGACTGGGAAGTGTGTGTTTTTCTTGCACGTCACACACACCCAACAACACCCAGACACTGTCAATTAGACCAGGTGCAGCCGATCTGGAACAATCCGTGTTGAGCATCAACTGTTTATTAAATTCCCCCAAAAAACGAAGCAGCAGCGCGTCACTCAGTGGACAAACAGGACTCCCAGCAAATTGACGGTAAAGTGTCTTACCTGGCGTGTGGCGGCTGGAGGAGAAGGAGGAGCGGCTTTTTTTATATATTTTACCGCAGCTCGTTATCCACACACAAGCGGATCAGACCGCGGCGCGCAGCGGCGTCGTGAGAGGAAAAAAAGGTGTTAAAGGTTCCTGAAAGATGTTCCTGGAGAGGAGGGAGGAGCAGCGGGGGGAGGAGGGGGCGGCGGCGGCTCGGCGGCTCTCAAGCCCCGGGGAAGCCGGCTCTGTGCACGCGGAGGGAGAGAAAGGAAGCTCCGTTGAGCGCTGAGAGAATCGCTGCAGCCTGCAGACCACGGAGCGCCGAGCCCGTCTGAGCGCGCAGCGGGAGGCTGCAGCTGCGCCGCCGGACGCGCGGGGGCGCTGCTGCCCGGTGAATCCCGGCGGTCCGCGGGGGTGGGTGGAGGTTCACACAGGTCCTTCCCTGGTGGGGAAGCTGCTGAATAAAAATATAAAGGGTTTATTTTATTGTTCTCGTTTAAGCCACAAAAAAACACTGGTGTCAAAACCCCTCATCCAGCTTGTTCCTTATTTTAAACTGATGAATAAGATCAGATAATCATTTATTTAATAACAGTAGTAGAGATAAAACAAGTGACATGCAAGAAAAGAAAAGATTGCAGACAATATATAGAATAAATATAATATAATATAGGATAGATGCATCATACGCTACATTGAGTATAATGGATTATTGACATATATAAGCCTAAATACATTTTTATAGGTAAATTGAGCCACTTTTTGTTAAATCACTTGGAGCAATAATATAATTCCATATATGACTCATCTTTGTATTTTTATGGTTAATAAAGACTGTTTCTGATCAGTTTGTGTTGTTATTATATGATAAAATAAAACTATTTGAGCCCTACAAAGCTTGAAACTTAGTAGTTTCAGGTGAAATGAGCCAATCAAGTGGTAAAAAGGTGTGTGTGTGTGTGTGTGTGTGTGTGTGTGTGTGTGTGTGTGTATGAATGTATGTAAATTTTAAAAAGTCTTGAAAAAATATGAATATATGTAAATATATTGAATATTATAATAATAAATAGTATAGTATTATAATAATAATAATATATATATAAATGAATATATATATATATTATATATATTATATTAGAAAAATAAAATAACAAACAAAATATAAAAATTAATTAAATGGAAAAATTTTACATACCCCAGATAGTGAGTTAATTTTTTTTATTTGGTGAAAATTTACCAAAATTCTGAATAAAAGAAAATCTTCGGGTCAAATTTCCATGTTTGTCCTTCAAAATAAAAGCCCCCCTTTCACATCTATCTGTAAAAAACTGATTTTATATCACAGCTTTTTAGAAGCAAGAAAATAAAGAAACTGTTGCCATAAGACATGACTATGAAATAGAGGGTTACATGACTTTTAAAATGCATTAAACAAACTCATAGTTTAATACGTGTCCTATATTACACTTAATATGTGTAATTGTCACTTCATCAGCATTCAGTGGTGAGTTCAGTGTCTTTTTCCAAGGACACTCCAACGTGTCAGACTGAAGGTTCCACAGAGCAGATCACCGACCTTCTGATTAGTGGATGACCTGTTCGTCCACTTCAGCCACAGCGATGTACAGATTCAACGTTTTCAACGTCTCCGTTTCTGCTTTTCTGTGTTTGATGAAGAGACAGAAGAGGTGAGTTGTAAATATGTGAAGAGAAACAAAGAGACCCGCGTCGACGCGGAGCAGCTTTTTGTTTTAGCATCAATTTACGACACGGCGTCGCGGTTGGCTACAGATGTCCATTCATCTTCTTTGAGAGGATGTGGTTTCCATGGTAACCACCTTGATATGTACAAAGAAGTGGAGTTGTGGTTCTCAACAAGATTAGATTTCCCCCCCCAATCTACAACTGAACATGGAGGTCACACATACACACACACACACATGCACAAACATTTGTAACATGTCTTTCTGTCCTCCGCACACACACACACACACACACACACACACACACACACACACACACACACACCTGTTCGACCATCCAGGCTTTGTTGCCCTGACAAAATCAGACCACTAGAGGTAACAGAAAAGTGGTCACTAATTGGTTTTGCCTCTCTAAATCTGATGTGATAACACTGTAGGTGCTAGAAGTATGTGTGTGTGTGTGTGTGTGTGTGTGTATGTGTGTGTGTGTGTGTGTGTGTGTGTGTGTGTGTGTGTGTGTGTGTGTGTGTGTGTGTGTGTGGTGGGAGGGGAGGTAATTAGCACATTCTCATCATCGTGTGTGTGTAAATCTTGTTACTGGAAACTTTACTGATTGCCTGGCAACCAGCCTTGTCGTCTCCTTCCGTCTGACCGATTACAAACCAATCACAGCTGTCTTTGTCTTTCCGTCAGCCAATCACAGCAAAGAATGCAACATAGAATAGAATAGAATTTATCTTTAACGTCCGAAAGGTTGGAAATGTGTTTGTAACACACCAAGACACAAGAAACAGCAGCACAAAGAGCAGAATCGAACACAGACAAGCAGTTAAACAGACAAATGTGTGGCTACATGCTGTGACCTGTCCTGGTTTGTGTGGAGATTTGTTTTTATTTTATTGTTGGTTAAAATTGTTGGTGTTTAAAAAAAACAAAAAAAGGGGTAGGGACCTCCAGCAAACTAGCTGGAGCCAGGGCTCCATTGGCTCCATTTGGGGATGCAGACCTCTACGGACCCCCATTGTGTATATTATGCCTGCCAAAGGAGCCCCATTCCTGTGTACAGAGCTCCAGGAACCCCCCCCCCCCCCCACACACACACACACACACACCCCAGGGCCTCCAGGAACAATATGCTCAATATTCGAACCCCCCCAGACTCCGGGGGGGTTTTTCATTTCATCACACACCGTGTGAAGGCGAACCTCCCCGGCGTCTGGGGAGCTTCGCCTCCACACGGTACACACTTGAGTGTTCCAAGTCACACTTTTGTCAGTGTACCAAGTCCCAAGTCCACAGTCCACTTCACATACCATGTGAAGGCAACCGCCCCCCCCCCCCAGTGTACCAAGTCCATTTCATCAAACACCGTGTGAAGGCGAACCCCCCCAGAGTCTGGGGAGCTTCGCCTCCACACGGTACACACTTCAGTGTACCAAGTCACACTTTTGTCAGTGTACCAAGTCTACTTCACATACCGAGTGAAGGCACCCCGCCCCCCCCCAGTGTACCAAGTCCATTTCATCACACACCGTGTGAAGGCGAAGCTCCCCAGACGCCGGGGAGCTTCGCCTCCACACGGTACACACTTGAGTGTACCAAAACACACTTTTATCAGTGTACCAGTTCTACTTCACATACTGTGTGAAGGCAACCCCCCAGTGTCCCAAGTCCATTTCATCACACACCATGTGAAGGTGAACCCCCCCCAGATGCCAGGGAGGTTCGCCTCCACACAGTACACACTTCAGTGTACCAAGTCACACTTTTGTCAGTGTATCAAGTCCCAAGTCCACTTCACACACCATGTGAAGGCAACCATCTCCCCCCCAGTGTACCAAGTCCATTTCATCAAACACTGTGTGAAGGCGAACCCCCCCAGAGTCTGGGGAGGTTCGCCTCCACACGGTATACGCTTGAGTGTACCAAAACACACTTTTATCAGTGTACCAGTTCTACTTCACATACTGTGTGAAGGCAACCCCCCAGTGTCCCAAGTCCATTTCATCACACACCATGTGAAGGTGAACCCCCCCCAGATGCCGGGGAGGTTCGCCTCCACACGGTACACACTTCAGTGTACCAAGTCACACTTTTGTCAGGTGTACCAAGTCTACTTCACATACCGAGTGAAGGCACCCTCCCCCCCAGTATACCAAGTCCATTTCATCACACACCGTGTGAAGGCGAACCTCCCCGGCGTCTGGGGAGCTTCGCCTCCACACGGTACACACTTGAGTGTTCCAAGTCACACTTTTGTCAGTGTATCAAGTCCCAAGTCCACTTCACATACCATGTGAAGGCAACCGTCTCCCCCCCAGTGTACC
The DNA here is from genome assembly GCA_030544235.1 of Lepturacanthus savala. Taxonomy (NCBI): domain Eukaryota; kingdom Metazoa; phylum Chordata; class Actinopteri; order Scombriformes; family Trichiuridae; genus Lepturacanthus; species Lepturacanthus savala. Next base: position 22,164,131 of record CM060474.1, read on the forward strand.
AAGTCCATTTCATCAAACACCGTGTGAAGGCGAACCCCCCCTGAGTCTGGGGAGGTTCGCCTCCACACAGTATACACTTGAGTGTACCAAGTCACACTTTTGTCAGTGTACCAAGTCTACTTCACATACCGAGTGAAGGCACCCCCCCCCCAGTGTACCAAGTCCATTTCATCACACACCGTGTGAAGGCAAACCTCCCCGGCGTCTGGGGAGCTTCACCTCCACACGGTACACACTTGAGTGTTCCAAGTCACACTTTTGTCAGTGTACCAAGTCCCAAGTCCACAGTCCACTTCACATACCATGTGAAGGCAACCGTCCCCCCCCCCCAGTGTACCAAGTCCATTTCATCAAACACCGTGTGAAGGCGAACCCCCCCAGAGTCTGGGGAGCTTCGCCTCCACACGGGACACACTTCAGTGTACCAAGTCACACTTTAGTCAGTGTACCAAGTCTACTTCACATACCGAGTGAAGGCACCCCCCCCCCCCCCCCCCCCCCCCGGTGTACCAAGTCCATTTCATCAAACACTGTGTGGAGGCGAACCTCCCCGGCGTCTGGGGAGGTTCGCCTCCACACGGTACACACTTGAGTGTACCAAATCACTCTTTTGTCAGTGTACCGAGTCCACTTCACATACCGTGTGAAGGCACCCCCCCCCCCAGTGTACCAAGTCCATTTTATCAAGGTGAACCCCCCTGGAGTCTGGGGATGTTTGCCTCCACATGGTACACACTCCATTGTATCAAGTCCACTTTTAGTTAGCGTATCAAGTACACTTAACACACCACGTGAAGGGGAAACCTCCCCAGAGAACCAAAATGTCACTTAAAATACAGCAGTAAGGGGCACTGACCACTTTAAATATGCACTTCACCAGTCAGGCCATTAACTAATAAAACCCACAGAGTGCTTGTAATCATTAAGCTCATTAGGCCTGATCATCTATGACAATAATTTCAAAGGAAATACACAGCCCTGTGTTGTCTGTGTGCTCTGGCTGTGCTCCATTAATCATAATAAAGATCTGGGCAACAACATTAGGCCGTGAGCTCATGGCGTCCTGTGCTGCTGACAGAGAGAGAACAGCGAGGCATTTGGATTGTTTTGTTATGTGCGGCATCTCACTCCCACAATGACTCGCTCTGTGATCTATCACCTCCGGCACTTGGCAGCGATCACTCAGCCTGTTATAGACGTGAACCAGAAAGACAAACCTGTACCTGACAACAAGAAATGAGTGATTGTCTTGCAGATTGTTGAACAATATACACGGGAAGTGTTTCAGTCCCGTCAAGTGGTTAGTTTATTCAAACATGGCCGACCTGAGATGAACTGGACAGGATTACAACATGAAAACCTGCACTGGGGTCAATGGTTCACTGTGAAATCTGCAGCTATTTACTGATTATTAAAGCAGAGTGATGTATTTGAAGTATTAGTGTAGTAAATCAGTAATCAGAGTTACTGTATTATAATACGATTAATCACCTAATACTGCAAATAGTTTTTTATTGGACAATAATTCACCTATTACTGTTAATACAAATGAATTCACAATATTTAATTGTTCTTTATTGTACAATTAATCATCTAATATTGTAAATACAACTGAAGTAGCAGTATTTCATTGTCTTTTAGTGTACGATGAGTCACTTAATACTGGTAACGTGACTGAAATCACAGTATTTAACTGATCTTATTGTACAATCGCCTAATATCGCCTAATTTTTGGTGCCAGTAAGTGATTGTACATTTCATTGCATTAGCTGCTTATTCTTATTCTCATATATTATATTATCTGTGCACATTCACAGGCTGTAATGTCGTGTTTTAGATCTGTTTTCACCATGTCCACCTTTCTTCATGCTAGATTAGTGATTTCATGGGTGTGTTGGAAGCTGTTCAATAATTCCCGCTGAGAAAAGAACACTGTTGCTTCAGTTAAAGGGAAGGAAGGCGTATGGAGAAAGGAACGCTGCAGAGGGGAACTGGGGCTTTCAAGGACACCAACTTTGTTTTTTTTACTTAGAATTCATCAATAAAACACTGAGATACTGTATCTATGCTTTCTTCTCAACACAGACACTCGAATATCCACAAACTTTATCAAATTTGAACACGTGACAGTCAAATCCTGATGGACAGACACCATTTCCGATATAGAAATATGCATTCTAAACGTCTTATTGACTGCTTGTTATTGCTCTCCTTCATGAGAAGATACAGTAATGCATTTATATTATATTTGTCTGCTTTGATGGATTTTGTCGTGTGCAGCCTCCCGTTTTGGACTAAATGTGAAACAGATTGAAGGGTGGTGACCGAGGAGGAAAGCACTGATGAGATGGGAGGATGTGGAACAGAACGTTGATTTGTGAGGACACGGATGAGTCAGCGATGTCATGTTTTAATAAGAAGTTTCACATGTAAAACCTTTCACTATGTCACCACACTGGGAGTTAATGCTGCCCTGATTCTGTCAAAAGGTGAGAAATAAACCCACCTCCCAGCACCTCCACAGTCCCCTAATTAAGATATTATAACCTGTTTGTTTAATCCACACAAAGCGTAACAATGTGTGGAGGATTAAAGCATCAATAATCAATGTTTTCATCATAATTTACCAAATGAAATCATGCAGTGTGAGGATTATCAGCTTTATAGTGACTTTCAGCTAAGATAGAACTTGTCCTTCAAATATTTCAAAGCAACATTTGTCCTTAAAACAAAAAGAACTTTTTCAAGTGGAACTATTGGTTCATTTGGTTTTGTTTTAAGAAAACAGGACTGATTTCTTTTTAAAAAATACGTAAATAAAGTGACTAAAATCTAAATCTAAAATCCAAAATTGTATTTTGCATTTTAGTCAATTTGATTATGTTTTCTTAAAAGAAAAACCTGGAACGAAAAAGAATGGGATCCTAAAAATTGGACTAATTCTACCAAATATGAAGCATTTTGTTAAGAAGTATCTGGGTTCCATTGGAATTTAACAGGAATATATGGGAACACACAGGAATAAATCCAAACTTTACCAGAAATGTTCTGCCCCTTTTTGCAAACCTACATGGCCCAAATCTAACTGAATCAAATAAGTTGTCTCTCCTTATTGACCATATTTGTTCTGAAATAAGGTCCAATGGGTCGACTGATATATAAATAAGAGAGTTAAACTATCTGGTATCTGGTTTTTGACATTATTCCATGAACTTATCCTTTAAGGCTAATGACATCTGTACCTATATCTGTACATAAACACAGCCCCTCATATTCAGTACTCTACAAACATTTTACATTATAAATAAAATCTAGTTTCTATCTCTCACAATTCTCTCCAGGCTAACATGTCATAGCCAAACATTTAAACAACATTAAACAATGAACTAGACTGTTAATATCCGAGCTGTCGCGCCATCTGCAAACCATAAAGCATTAGGGGAAGATGCTGAAGGTCAGAGTAATGGACTGGAACAAATCTCCTCTAAATAAATGAGTGAAAACCAGCAGATCAACAGGCCAGTAAAGAAGAAGAAGAAGAAGAAGAGTGAAGTGTAGCTGGCGTTAAATGCTGGACTGTTTCCTGACTCCATGTGCGTCACTGAGCTGGAACAGTTTTATATCACAAAACTGAATTATTATGCAATATTAATGGAGAAGTGATGTTTTCCCCTCAAACAGATGTTTGCATTATGATACAGGATGGAGAGTATTACATCTATTGAGTAACAGTGCTCTCTTCTATTTTCCATCCACTCTTTCCGTCTTAGTAGATCTCAGTGACGTTTAAATGGCACCGCTTGTTTTCTGCTTTCTGGGAGTTTGTGTGATTTGAGGCTGACTTTTAATCATGTGGCATCCCACCACCTCACTGCAGAGATGTGCTGAGTCCTTCACTTCCTTCTCCTTTTCTTCCCACTCCGCCTGGCAGCATCCACAGTTCACACATCCACCACGTCACCTTCACCAAAGAGACACATTCCTGTGAGTCAGCAACATTTAGTAGAAGGTTTCTGCCAAATCTGGATTGTCATTGTCGGGTAAAACGTCTGCTTAGAGCGAGTGTTGTCATTTCATTTTAGGACGTAGAACGCTAATCAGGAGCAATGTGAGAAGTTATAGACTATCAGTAATCATACTTATATTTCCATCTGTTCTAAATACACGTTAAAGGGATATTTTTCATTGGACAAATATGTTTCAGGCAAGTGTCTTCTTCTTCTTTAAGAATCCACAAATACCCATTTCCCCTTTTTTTCCTCGCTGCTGCTGACTCCTACTTATTCTCCTCCTTTCCCTCACTGTCCACTCTGTTTTCCTTCTATTTCTTTACCTTGACCCTAACCAGCATCAGAGAGAGCTACATGCTGTTTATGAGTGAACAGGCTCACATTTTACAGATGGCTGAGCAGGTATGAGGCCTCGAAAACGCTGCCCTGCATTTTAATCCATAAATTACTACATACTATATTTTGTTTACTGTTACTGTCTCTTGTATTCGGTCACTTTTCTGCAAAAACTGAAATCGTATCAAGTGAAAACATCTTGTTTTTGGTACAATTAGTTCAATATTGAGTAGAATTATCTCAATCTTTTTTAAGAACATATCTCACCTTATCTAAATATCTTAAAAACGAGACTTTTCTTATAATATTTATACACAATCTGTCTCAAAATTTAACTTGTTAAAATCCTAAACTCCCCAATACAGCAGTGGGTTTTCTTCATAAATCCCAGTAAAAACCTCAGCTCCAACGATAAATAAAGTATTTTATTTGTAGTAAAACACTGTTATATATATATCATCAATATCCACATCATCAATACATGTAGGGCTGCAACTAAACACTATCTGGATATTTAATTTAGATTTGAGCTGTTGTGTGATTATTTAATTGGCTCCTTCTTCATGTTCTATAATGATTTCAAACATTTTATGGACAAATAATTGACCTTTGAACTCTCATCTGTAACAACTTTATAATAAATATCCATTATAACTAGTTTATAGATTATTATAAGTAATATAAAACATTTTTGGTTTTATTTTTGCAATATTCTAAATATTTGCTCTGTTCTGTTCTACTACTTCTCTATTTCTACAGATTATTATCAGGAAACTTTTTGAAGTTATATATCAAGAGACAAATATCACCTTCCTTTATCATCTGTCTGCATCCCCAAACACACACACACACACACACACACACACACACACACACACACACACACACACACACACACACACACACACACACACATTGCTGCACATTGTTCATCATTTAAATGTGAAGCTTCATGACCTCCCATCACCCACCAGTTCTTCATTGATTAGAAACTTTCCTCCTCCCTCCAACACACTCTCTACTATCTATACACACACACACACACACACACACACACACACACACACACACACACACACACACACACACACACACACACACACACAAACACACACTGAACCAGCCTGTCTGCTTTACTGCTGCATTTGTTTTCCGTGCCCTCGGGTTCAGATTAAACAGCATGCGACACCTGCCAGAAATGACTACAACAATGGGCTCTTCATGATATCATCACAACTGATGATTATCTGTTTTCTTAAAGCTACTTTTGGCCACAACACACGGATCTGTTTGCACGGTGCACGTTTTACTTCACCCACGTTACAGATGTTCTCACAGAAATTCTTATTCATCTGTTTTCGTCCTGCGACTGGAGCGATATGATGCATGTTATTAGTTTGTATTCACCAGAAGGACTTTATATATTCAAAGCACTTCACAGTGAAGGGGAAACCTCTCCCTAACACCACCAATGTATAGCACTGTCTGTGAACCATTCATTTAACCACCTGAATGATAGAGAGTGAAATACAACAAAGGGCAATTGGTGGAATACCCCTTTAAACTCCTAGCTGCATAATATTGCAGTAATATACCAAACTGACTGATGCAGCATTAATTAACCCAATAAACTGAATGATTACTGATTACTGTTTCATAATGAACTTATTAAATCCAGCTTACTGTTGATGATGGGTGTTTGCAGCAATCTGTGATCCCACTGTTGCTGTTGCTCAACAGAAACGATGATTAAATCTCTGATATTGTTAAAAAGTACAGTTTAATTCATAGTGCACATCTGCATCTTCTAACGCCCATTTTCAATTAACCTCAACAGAGCATCTCATAGTATGGCTGCAGGGCTTAAAGTATGACCATACTGCATGGATTTCCTCTATGTGGTGCAAATAAAATATCTCTGAGTATGTTTTCCTCCACAAACTCCTACCTGTTCCAAAATATAAAAATCGTCAGCCACATATATGTCAAAAAGAGTCTGAAGATCTTTTTTAGTGTCTGCATCAGTGGCGTGCACAGGCTTTTTAAAGGGCAGGGGCGAAAAGGAAAAAAAAAGGGCACATATAATGTGTCCTCACCATGGAAGAGGGCACTTTAGACATTTTAACACATGTTTTAAGTCCCAAAGGGGCACTTTAACACACATTGTACCCCCCCCACCACAAGGGTTAGGGTTAGCAAGCATAAAAGCACTGAACCAAGGCCAAACTGGTATTTTGGGTTCACCCTGAGACCCTTATTGATTAAATGTGTTAAGAAATGTGGCCCCTGACTAATGATCCATTTCACTGCGGTGTTGGGCCACAGAGCTTTTCCTCCAGCAGCCTTCCAACTCCCTCCATTACCCATACATCCCACATGTGAACCTTAACAAGCAGCTGTCTGATCCGGCTCGACGCCAAATTACACCAAATTAGTTTTCCTCTGGATACTGGATGCTGCGTCCTTGCACGCGAGGTTGAATCAAATATCATTGGGTTGAAAGTACTGACGGGTGGCGACACCTCTGAGACACCTCCACACTTTTTATCTGTGATGATTCAGATTGTGGGCGACACGGTGGCGTAGGGGTTAGCGCTGACCTCCTTGGTCCTGGGTCTGGGACCTTTCTGTGTGGAGTTGGCATGTTCTGGTGCACAGTCCAAAAACATGCTGAGGTTAATTGGCGTCTCTAAATTTCCATAGGTGTGAATGCCTGTGTGCACCACGATTGGCTGGCGACCATCTGAGGTGTATCCCTGCCTCTTGCTGTAATGCACTGGGATTGGCTCCAGCAGACCATGTGACCCTAATGAGGGTCACATGGTCTGGGTATAGAAGATGACTGACTGACTGATTCAGATTGTGCAATGTATCATGGGTGGACACCAACATTTTGAAAGGCTGGGGAAAAAAGGGAAAAAATGGCTCATATAGCGTGTCTTTGCCACTGAAGAGGGCACTTTAGCATATTCTTTTCAACAATTGCCCCTCTCATTAATGCCATGTATCATCTCTTAATAATCCAGTCTCCAAACTCCTCGTGCTTTCATTTATTTAGAGAAAAATCGATTTAGAGTTTGTACAGTATGTGCTTCCACATGTACGAAGGAAAAACAGGACGCTGTGTGGCCATGTTAATATAATTTAATAGGCCTAAATGAGCAGAATAAATCATATTAATAGTCTCATAAAACACATGACATGTTTATCTTCTTCTCTCAGGCTTGGAGAGAAAGCAAATCAGCACATTTCACAAACCACTGTTCTTTTAATAGTTCTATATCAGGTCTTTAAAAGTTGAGCCAGAGTAAATAGACTCCCTGTATTATTCCAGTGTGTCGGGTTAACGTTTAGTCATTGATGTTCTAAAGGTTTGCTAGTTGAGTTTATCCTATATTTTCTATATTTTATAGAATCTGGATATAATGGATTGCAAGGAGGTTTTGGATATCTACCTAAAAAAAGGCTTTTGTAGTTTTATTGCACTTTATTTTACTTATATCAATATGGGACCTAGACTTTTCTTCATAAATCCCAGTAAAAACCTCAGCTCCACCAATAAATAAAGTATTTGTATTTGTAGTAAAACACTGTGACTGTTACAGCATCAATATATATCATCATCATTAGATTAGAGCTGTTTGTGTGATTATTTAATTGGCTCCTTTATAATTTCCTTTTTAAACATCCTACACAATATATTCTTCATGTTTTATAATGATGCTCAGTGGGATTTCTAAGATTTTATGGACAAATAATTGATCTTTTAACTCTCATCTGTAACAACTTCATAATAAATATCCATTGTAACTACTTTATAGATTATTATAAGTAATATAAAACACTTTTGGTTTTATTTTTGCAATATTCTAACTATATTTGCTCTGTTCTGTAGTCACTTTAGTTATAGATTTCTTTTGATACCAGGTTTAAGTCCATAACCTTTGTGTTCATAGAGATATTTCATATTCATTATCATTTAGAGCAGGAAAACTGGAAAAGTAAAACATAGACCTGTGGTTTCAGTGGTTGGGGGCTTCTGACCAGGTGGGTGCAGTTATGTGGCTGGACATTAGGTGGCAGTGTTGCACACCCAAACCTAAACCTATGATGGTGTTTGAAGAGGCTGCAGAGAGCAGCAGAGGTAAATACAGGTATTAGGTTAATAGACGAGAAGGCCTTTGAGTTGGTGCCAAATGGTCCCAATCAGTTTGAGTAATTTACTTTTAATGTATGCACAATTGGAAAAATATATATATATTTATTTTACTTTTTCTATTTGTCAACTTAAATTAATGCAAACATCATTTGCAGCCATACGTGTTGTTACTGCTCAACCGTTCATTTGGATTTTGTTAAACACACAGCAGTAAAAAGCATAAACTTCATCAAGAATCAGCCACAGGAAATTACTTTGAATATAATGTTTATTGTAATTCTAAAGACAACAGAAAGTTTAGCAGGTCAGAGGTTACATGGTTGGATGGTTGACAACACGTTCCATTACCCTCAATGCAGTGACTTTAAGTGTCAGTTAAGACTTTTCTTCAAAATGTCAGAATCATTAAAGAGAGAATCACGATATATCAAAGAATCAATTATTTTTATACCCATTACCCTGATTGTTCATTCGTTTTTTTCATTTCATTGTTGACTGTTTATCTCGTATGTTTTTACTTTTATCTCCGATTTTTATGAGATTACCACAATACAAATGCTGATCATTTGTTCAATTGTGTTATTGGAATCAGGGGCAGCCAACACATTAGCGTGTGCACCGTAGAACATCACCACCTCTGGTCACGGTCCAAAGTACGCCCAGGTCGTAGCTGACATGGCGGAAGGTCCCGCACAAAGAGAGTTTGGTCCAACGGCTGCCGTATGGACGTCTACTGCTGATGCCCGTTCTGTAGGGAGAGGAGATGGATGCAGAAACCATCAAGTGAAACATCACAAAAACTGCAGATAATGTATTAAAGGAGGACAACTTATTACTCAGGAGAGGTTAAATCCAAAAACTAAAACAGTGAGATCTCAAATTACTCAATAATCAAGTAATGACTGACCTTTGGTAGATGGCACCGCTTCTAGTCACGGCAAAGATGTTTCCGTCTGTCCCCACCTCAATCACAGTAGCAGTTAACCCACCAATTTGCCTCCAGGACCTGGTTCTACAGGTGGTTGGTGTGATTGTCTATCATGAGAAGCAACCATGAAGTTGTCAGATCAATGGTTGAGCAGGTTCAATCTTAAAAGGAATAGGAGGTTTCACTGGTGCTGAGGTGTCTAACCTGTGTGTGGTAAGGCCGGTAACGTGTGTCCACTCCCCAGCATCCGTGTTTGGGGCTGCAGCTGTAGTACCTAAGATTCCTTCTCAGGTAATACCAAGTGCTTCTTCTGCCCTTTCCGTTATATGATGCAGCAAAGTTACTTCTCAGACAGCGGGAAGTGGTACCTGAAATTCCCACAAGCTGGCCAACACCTCCAGCATCCACCTGCGTCATTGAACCTAAAGACAAGTGCAAGGTCAAGTCATACATGTCTCATCAAAATACACAGACACACAATACATGGGTAAACTATATTGAACTAATGATCAACTTTACAATCTTTTAGATAAGTGCACTCAAAACATATACATCTGAATCAGTGTGTTTCTTGAATCAATATTTTCTTACTTTTGTATCAATAAACCTCTGTGATTCTCCTTGTGTTGTCTGAAAAAGATGCTGTGGTCTTCAATGGTTAAAAATGATGAATAACCATTGAAACTAACTGATGTGAAATATGTTTTATCAATATTTCATATCATCTAACTTTGTTGCCTGCCCCTTCATTTACATTTACCATTTTAGTGAAGATGTGCAAAAACCAGTAATAAACTATATGCAATTTAAATCAGCAAGCAAATGTAAAGGTAAAAATATATCTGTATATGATGATAGTTACCTGGAATTGTAGCAAAGTTGCCAGCGACGTATTTGTAGACCTTCTTTCCATAGTTACCCCAGATTCCTGCAGGTCCCACTGTGACGTGACTGAGTCTGGGTGTGCCCAGTCTGAACCAAGACCGTCCACTCAGGAAATAGGGGGTATACCTGCTGTCTCTGATGACCACACTCCCATGTCCAGCATCAATCTGTCTAATTGGATTACGTGGACGTGAAACTCTGCTGCACTTCCAGGCTGTGAAGACAAAACCATCAGTGGTCTGAGTAGATTCTATCACCCAAATAAAATGAACAAGTTTCAGCTACAACACAAATATATACTAGACCTACCATGAGTGACGGCCAGGTAGCACAGCACAAGCAGGACGGCTGCAACAGGTTTCATGATGCCTCTGTGTTTGAGAGTCTCTTCCCTGCTGGGTTGTTCTGGATGTGCCTCTGTATCGCTGTGGAGCTGCTGTCCTTCTGTCAGGTTGGTCTGGCTTATATACTCTTTAAGGTCTGGGTCTTTACCATGTGATCAATAACAGACAAGACTAGTTCTGCAGGCATTCTGGGAAGTCTGTGAAAATATTCACAGTTTTCACATACCACAAAATTTTCCTGCAAATTTGACACAGAAACGTTTGACAGGTGAGTCACCGTAAATCTTTTCTCTGACCTGTCGCATGCAATTAACAGGGTTTTTTTAACAGGTTCCATTGACTTCAAGGTGGATCACCTACATCAGTTTTACCGAAAACAAGTCAATATCTGGTGTGACCTTCACATAGAGTTTATCATCTCTAAGGACCATTATTGAAACCCTTCACAGTCCTTGTGTTTACCTGTGGAATGTTGGTCCACTCTTCAATGGCTGTGTGAAGTTGTTGGGTATTGGCAAGAGTTCAGATTCACTGGGGTGGTATGGTACAGTGGGTAGCACTAGTCAGCAGGGACCTTTCTGTGGCATGTTCTCCAGCTTCCTCCCACAGTCCAATTCATTCATTGTATGGTGGGATTGGCTCTAGCAGACCCCTATGAACCTAGTGAGGAATAAACAGTTGGTTTTCATTGTTTTGAAAGCATCAGTCACTAAATTAAGTGGGCCAAGACCTCCAAAAAGAGGTGGGCTGCATCTAAAACCTTCGTATGCCCTACCTACTAACCTGTAACTACTAGTCCCAATGCCCCAGTAATCACTTCTATCTAGGAAGTTAGCCAGTAGAAGGAACAGAGGTTCATCTTATCTGTCCTTCGACCTTTGCACCATTTGCCTACCTACGTATTTGCATGGTCTACATAGTTGATACCTCATTTTTGATTACTACATAGGCAGGAAGTCAGTGGTTTCAGAGGGTTACCTCAATCAAATGACAAACTTTGGTGTGGTCCCTCTGGTGAGAACACAAACTCATGAGGGACATATGAGGGATTCATATGTTCTACATAGTAGATTCCTCCTGTCCTTTGAACCAGGTACCGTACACGTACTTGTTGAAAGCCTAGCAAGGTATTTGCACAGTGTAGCTAGTAGATTCCTCATTTTTGCCTACCACATAGGTGGGAAGTTGGTGGTTTCAGGCACATCAATCAAATCACAAACCCTCTGGTGAGAACACGACAAGGGGACACTAATTATTTCATAGTTACCTTGTGGATCTGTAGAACAATGTTGGTCCCATATGATCTGATTTGTGAAAATAGCATGTCTCCTCTGCCTGAAATGACACACTATGCTTCTTTGGTGTTTCCATTGCATCCGCAGATTTTTCTCCCGATGCAACTCATTTTGATATCGGATATTTTGCCAAAAACAGCCAATACAGAAGATGTAATACATTAAGATAAGAGCAAGTAACAACCTGCAAATGTGTCGCTCCATAACAAGTCAGAATGGACACTTATTTCTGCCAGAAGAAAAACATTGATGAAACGTCAATGGGACCAATTTTGGTTTGTTTGCAGGTGTGAAAGTCAATCAAGCTGGAGTCTATATGCTAATTAGTAAACATTTCATTGCCTGATGTGTACCAATTTCTCAAACTAGTGGTGTGAAAGTGCCCTCAATGGGTGACAACAACTGGTATGTTTTCATTTTCCAGGAATTGTATACAGATCCTTAAACATGAGTAGAAACTTGATCCTTCTACAAATAACAGGCTCCATTGTCCTCAAGGTGTTTTTACCTACATCATTATCTTATACAGATTTTAAATGTTCGTTTTTGAGATATAAATGTAATAACATGGTGAGGTTGCATTAGGAAACCTCCTCACGTTTCTTTCTCTTACATTGTAAAAGACATATTCTATGTTTTTTTTTTTGGTTTTGTGCAAATTCATAAATTCCAAAGTTATCAATCCCCACTGGTTTTAAGAACCAGAAAAGAAATCATGTATTATCTGCCACCTGATCTGTTCTCTTTGTTCTCCAATGCAGATATAAAGCTTATTTTAGCTCTATAGTAATATACAATACAACAACACCTCAGGGTAAAACCTCCCGTTAACAATTGGCTCAGCGCCAGTGCAGTTCTGGAACCAGTTTTCTCTTCTGAGAGTTCACGGCAGTTTGACCTACTTGGCAGCGACAGTGATATAAATTCCAACAGCCAGAGGCGTCTTTTAGGTATTAGAAGGGACAGCATGCACCACATTGACTTTAGGAGACTTATTTTTAATTACAATTAGGGCTTTTAAAATCTAACTAATCTGAGAATAAAACATACCAAAGATAAGTCCTGGTTGTGTATCACTGCATTTCCAAGTTGTGTGAGTTAGACTCATATTAGTCAATAAATGTTCAGTGTATTTTTGAGTGTTTTAAAAACAGGTTGATGTTATCCAGACTATTTCTCATTCTCAATAATCATAAACAGACACTCACCTGAAGCACTTTTTGTCCACTAATATGTCAAAGGTGTCAAAAACTAGAAAAATATCCCTTTAAGGTACATTTAGAACAGATAGAAATGTGATTAATTAGTGATTTGTTGCGTATTTGAATCTGAAGACATATTATGCATTAATAATGGTTATTGATAGTTTATAACTTCTTGATGATTTTGCTCTCAAACTGCATTAAATTGCTGCATAAAAAAGTTTGAAAATTTAAATTGACAATTATGTTTGATATCAAAGAGATGAAAATTATACAAATACCAAGACCTTCCCCTGTAAAACATGTGAAGTATTGAGGTCACATGCCAGAAGCAGCAAAACCAGGTGAATATTTGAAATTGCAGTTTGTACTGAAAATGTTCTTCTTGCGTCCATAAGTCTCTGCAGAACCAGTAGGACCAGTAATTATTTAATTATATATAAGAGAGCTCCAGGCAACAGATTTACACAGATTTGTTTCTTATATCTCTTAAACGAGGCTCATTTTCATTTAATAAACTATTATTTGTTTCTCATCCTCATTCTGGAGGAAGCTGATATCTTGAGTATGCAAGAAACTTCATTAATGAAATAAGATCTTGATAAAAGTAATGTTGATAAAGAATTTCAGTAAAGTTCATAACAGATTTAAGAACAGGAATTCTGCATAGGGGCCATTCTTTGGCATAAAATCCACTGATTAATTGGATCATGTTCAATTTTAAATGTTTACACCGTTTATGAGTTCTACAGTGATAAAGATGGATATGTGAGTATCTCCATGTCTAAACTAAAATGACAGTACTAAAGCTCAAAGTAACAGACTGAAACACATTACTGAATAAATCACAACTACCAGGAAATAAATGGTGTCATATTCATTTAAATCACAATTTTGCTATTCGGGTTAAAGATGATGTGATCATAATTTGTACCAAGGTCACTTTCAAGTCATCTGCAGATTTCAGTTTGAGTAAAACATCTGTCCTGATGAGGCTGGACGGTCAGGACAGATGTGACCTGAAAACAGACATGACTGAGTGTCTGTGAGGACGCTACACATTGTTTAAGAGGCAGTAAACTGGGTTTGGTTAATCTGGAGCTGTCAACAACGCCACTAACTAGGAGAGCATTTCACCCCCGGGACGTTCTAATTCAGGTCAAACTCTATGCAACAACAAGGGGAAAAAAAAACAGGAGACGTGAAACACATTTATATAGAAAGTGAGATTTTAATTGATTTTTAATCATAAGAAATTCTAATTGTTTTATAAATAATGTTCCATGTCTGTGTCTTAAAACGAGCTGCTTGGAATTCTGAGAGGTTGTGATGTCACAACTAGACAATCACAACCATTTAATCAAGTTAATCAGAGAAATGACTCATTAATATCAATGAGACAGACACAAATCAACCTGTTCCTATAGAGCTACAGAATGAGAGAAAATGTAAAACTATACTGAAATGATTTTTTGTTCTTAAAGCTACAATAATTTCTCTTTTAAAAGTGACAGACAGAACTTTTTTAACTAAACAAGAGCTCAATAAATGTAAAGTTGTTAGAAATGAATTTCAGTCGAGTCCACAACAGATTTAAGAAGAGGATACTATGTGGTAGTAGTAGAGAGGCCATTCATTGGCTTATAAATGATGATCCACTGATTAGTTTGATCATGGTAGAGCTGGACTGTGTTTAGGGATAAAGTTTTGTATGTAATAAGATTGTATCTCCATTTCGAAATTAAAACGGAAGTTTTAATTTAGTATTGGAGCCAATTTGGAGCCATTGGTCTAAATTGGAGCCAATTTAGACCAGAAAAGGAACAAGACACACAAATAGTCACATGGTATCACATTTATTTAAATCACTGCCAATGTCAAAATTTATTTTACAATTAGGGTTTAATACTCATGTCCTCTGGCATTTTTCTAGATTTTTGTCTTTTTTTTTTGATTTGTTGTTATTTTGTGTTAAAAAGCTGAGTGACACGTTCCCACGTTGCTACTCGCTCTTATCTTTGTGTATTACATCGATCGTAGCGAGGACATAATTAGAATTCCCTCGTTGGGGCCTGAGTTTGCATTCTCACCAGAGGGAACACACCAAAGTTTGTCACTTGATTGATGCAACTGAAACCAACTTCCCACCTATGCAATCAGCAAATGTTTAGATGCAGCCCACCTGTTTTTGGAGGTCTCAGCCCACTTGATTTTGGGACTGATGCTTTCACACCAACGGAAACCAAATGTTTATTCCTCAATAGGGTCAAGGGGGTCTTCTAGAGCCAATCCCAGTGTACTTCATGGCAAGATGCAGGAAAACAACTTGGACAGGGCACCAGTCTATTTATACACTATTTACTCATATGCTCACACTGTCTCCAACCTGAGCATGTTTTTGGACTTCAGGAGGAAACTGAAAACAAGGCACAGCTCAAGGCCTTGAACCTGCAGCCTTCTTGCTGTGAGGCAACAGTGCTACCCAATAACAGTGCTACCCAATAACAGTGCTACCCAATAACAGTGCTACCCAATAACAGTGCTACCCAATAACAGTGCTACCCAATAACAGTGCTACCCACTGCACATCCATACCACCCCAGTGAACTCTTGCCAATACCCAGCAACTTCACCAGCCATTGAGGAGTGGACCAATATTCCACAAGCAATTAAGCAAAATTTATTTATATCTCATCTTTCACAGATAGAAATCACAAAGTGCTTTGCAAACAAGAAAAAGAACAACAGGGCAGTAAAACAAAACAGAAAAAATAGGGGGAATGAGGGGAACAAAGATTGTGAAGAGTTTCAATGATGGTCCTTAGAGATGATAAACAACTCTACGTAAGGGTGATATTGACGAATTTGTGGTCACACCAGATACAGACTTGTTTTCTGATTGTTTTCTGATGACTTCCACCTTGAAGTCAATGGAACCTGTTAAAAAAAAACCCTGTTAATTGCATGTGACAGGTCAGAGAAAAGATTTACGGTGGCTCACCTGTCAAACATTTCTGTGTCAAATTTGCAGGAAATTCTGTGGTATGTGAAAACTGTGAATATTTTCACAGACTTCCCAGAATGCCTGCAGAACTAGTCTTGTCTGTTATTGATCACATGGTAAAGACCCAGACCTTAAAGAGTATAAAAGCCAGACCAACCTGACAGAAGGACAGCAGCTCCACAGCGATACAGAGGCACATCCAGAACAACCCAGCAGGGAAGAGACTCTCAAACACAGAGGCATCATGAAACCTGTTGCAGCCGTCCTGCTTGTGCTGTGCTACCTGGCCGTCACTCATGGTAGGTCTAGTATATATTTGTGTTGTAGCTGAAACTTGTTCATTTTATTTGGGTGATAGAATCTACTCAGACCACTGATGGTTTTGTCTTCACAGCCTGGAAGTGCAGCAGAGTTTCACGTCCACGTAATCCAATTAGACAGATTGATGCTGGACATGGGAGTGTGGTCATCAGAGACAGCAGGTATACCCCCTATTTCCTGAGTGGACGGTCTTGGTTCAGACTGGGCACACCCAGACTCAGTCACGTCACAGTGGGACCTGCAGGAATCTGGGGTAACTATGGAAAGAAGGTCTACAAATACGTCGCTGGTAACTTTGCTACAATTCCAGGTAACTATCATCATATACAGATATATTTTTACCTTTACATTTGCTTGCTGATTTAAATTGCATATAGTTTATTACTGGTTTTTGCACATCTTCACTAAAATGGTAAATGTAAATGAAGGGGCAGGCAACAAAGTTAGATGATATGAAATATTGATAAAACATATTTCACATCAGTTAGTTTCAATGGTTATTCATCATTTTTAACCATTGAAGACCACAGCATCTTTTTCAGACAACACAAGGAGAATCACAGAGGTTTATTGATACAAAAGTAAGAAAATATTGATTCAAGAAACACACTGATTCAGATGTATATGTTTTGAGTGCACTTATCTAAAAGATTGTAAAGTTGATCATTAGTTCAATATAGTTTACCCATGTATTGTGTGTCTGTGTATTTTGATGAGACATGTATGACTTGACCTTGCACTTGTCTTTAGGTTCAATGACGCAGGTGGATGCTGGAGGTGTTGGCCAGCTTGTGGGAATTTCAGGTACCACTTCCCGCTGTCTGAGAAGTAACTTTGCTGCATCATATAACGGAAAGGGCAGAAGAAGCACTTGGTATTACCTGAGAAGGAATCTTAGGTACTACAGCTGCAGCCCCAAACACGGATGCTGGGGAGTGGACACACGTTACCGGCCTTACCACACACAGGTTAGACACCTCAGCACCAGTGAAACCTCCTATTCATTTTAAGATTGAACCTGCTCAAACATTGATCTGACAACTTCATGGTTGCTTCTCATGATAGACAATCACACCAACCACCTGTAGAACCAGGTCCTGGAGGCAAATTGGTGGGTTAACTGCTACTGTGATTGAGGTGGGGACAGACGGAAACATCTTTGCCGTGACTAGAAGCGGTGCCATCTACCAAAGGTCAGTCATTACTTGATTATTGAGTAATTTGAGATCTCACTGTTTTAGTTTTTGGATTTAACCTCTCCTGAGTAATAAGTTGTCCTCCTTTAATACATTATCTGCAGTTTTTGTGATGTTTCACTTGATGGTTTCTGCATCCATCTCCTCTCCCTACAGAACGGGCATCAGCAGTAGACGTCCATACGGCAGCCGTTGGACCAAACTCTCTTTGTGCGGGACCTTCCGCCATGTCAGCTACGACCTGGGCGTACTTTGGACCGTGACCAGAGGTGGTGATGTTCTACGGTGCACACGCTAATGTGTTGGCTGCCCCTGATTCCAATAACACAATTGAACAAATGATCAGCATTTGTATTGTGGTAATCTCATAAAAATCGGAGATAAAAGTAAAAAATATGAGATAAACAGTCAACAATATAAAATTAAAACTTGTTTTTTAAAAAAAAAACAAGATTAAATTGACTAAAATTAAGAAGAACATGGAATAAAATTGACTAATTCTCCAAAAAACAAGATATTTTCAACTCTTAAGATTTAATTTTTTGCCGTGTAAGGCTCTGTCTTTCTTGAACAATCAGGGTAATGGGGATAAAAATAATTGATTCTTTGATATATCGTGATTCTCTCTTTAATGATTCTGACATTTTGAAGAAAAGTCTTAACTGACACTTAAAGTCACTGCATTGAGGGTAATGGAACGTGTTGTCAACCATCCAACCATGTAACCTCTGACCTGCTAAACTTTCTGTTGTCTTTAGAATTACAATAAACATTATATTCAAAGTAATTTCCTGTGGCTGATTCTTGATGAAGTTTATGCTTTTTACTGCTGTGTGTTTAACAAAATCCAAATGAACGGTTGAGCAGTAACAACACGTATGGCTGCAAATGATGTTTGACCAAACAGAACTGAAGCTTTTTTAACCCAAATTGAACAACGAATCAAAAAAGAGGACACATTTGATGATGGTAGTAGTTGAGCAGTAACAATAATATACAGTAATATGTAAAGCTGCTTTAATGTTAAATGTTTAAAGATCACCTCCAGACTTGTATTAAGGAACATAAAAAAAATCCATATCCTATGAATATGTAAATATTGGATGTATAATTTACAAATCCCTGCCCTACCCTGAAAAAAATCAGATTTTCACGAGTTCAGAGCTTAATCAACATTCATAATTAATCATTAACATTCAAGCAGCTGGCTTTCACACTGGAGTGAGAGGAGCTGCATTTCTGGACTATAAAGCACAACTGAATATAAGCCACACCAGGTACATTTCGCGGAAAACAAATGCATATATACAAGCCACACTGGACTATAAACTGCAGGGGTTTCAACACTTCAATTCAACACTTTCACATGTTTAACTCCATTCAAAATGTGTACACTCACTGTGTAGAAATAATACTGTAAATGGTGCATTCCCAGCATTCTGTTCTCTCACTTTTCTGGCCTCCAACCTTTCCTACTTCCACTTAAAGGTGGGGGACGTGGACCAGACATAGATAGATTTAGAAGGTCCCTTAGTGGTTGCTAGCTGTAAATATCCAGTTTCCGGTTTATTGTCTAGAAATTATGGTATTTTGATGTCAATCGCTGTTTTTTAAAAGAATCTAGAAGGCGCTACACAGGGATTTTTCTCCGCCCATGGGCATCACCACTATCAGATCAAAGAGTCTGCCACCCTTGATCTGTGTATCACTTTTCAAGATGACATGAGGTGGTTAAAGCCAACAAAAGCCAATTTTTTTTTCATGGTGAGTGATCGCATGGACGCCATAGAGTGTAGCCTCAGAGCGCTCATTATATAGCTTCACCAATCTGTCCTGCATGTTTAAGATGTGGAATCAAGTTGAGGTGGTCAACTATGTGTCATCATTACATGTCAAAGTAAAAACAGGTCACTTCCTGTTACCACCAGGGGGCACGACGAGTAAAGTGGGATGCCAAGATATCAAAATACTCGAGGCAGAGCCATGGTCATGTCCAGTAAGTTTGAAGCGGATTGGATGAAGTTTGTGGGCGTGAGAGCCATTTGAAATCAGATGGCGAGGTACGAAAAATCATCCAAAATGGCGGGGCCGCCACAGCCAGACCCTGTCACTTAGCAAAAATCTTTGAACATGTTTTAATCACACATGCCTTAAGAGCATAGTGGCTGAGTTTGAGGTGGATATGATGAAATCTCTAGGAGGGGATAGATCAGATGCAAGGTGTGGAAATGAACAAAATCACACTTTTGGCGAAACTTCAATTCAAGATGGCCGACTTCCTGTTGGGATTTCACAATGTCGTTAAGAGGCTGTTTTGTGTGTTTTGGCATGATTAAGGTGTGTGCCGAATTTTGTGACAATCTGAGACCAATAGAACACATACAATTTGAATAATAAGAAGAACCCTATACAATGGAATAGGTTTAGATACAATTACATAAATAAAAAGTTAAAAACTATATTAAGAACATTAGTTAAAAGCCAAATTAAATAGGTAGGTCTACAGACAGGGCCCATAGAACTGGAAGGATGCCTGGTGTTGGAGGAAGGTTTGTATGGTAAAAGCAGTTTGGGAAAAAAAATAAGGCCCAAGACCCCTAAACATTAAAATTGATCCTGAAATACACAAATACACGAGGAGCCAATGCAGTGATTTTAGTAATATACGCCTGCCTATGACGTGTGAGGTTCTTTTTAGGAAGACTAGAAACCTGTAGGAAGTTTTCTGCCATACAAGATTTGATGTCTAAGATACAGTTAAATGGGCATCAAGTGGCCCTGTGTCATGAGGAGACATGGAAATATACAGCTGTGTATCATCAACATAGCTATAAAAATTAGTGCCATATCTCCCGATGGCAAGTGGAAGCATATATAAATTAAAAAGACTTGGGCCGAAAATTGATCCTTGGGGCACACCACAACTTTATCTTATGCATTCTTGAGGAGCATATATCTAAACTTACCAGGAATTTTCTGTGAGATAGGAAGCAAACCACTTAAGAACAGGATCAGAGACCAACCAGGTGTCCGATTTGAATCACTGCCAATGTCAAAATCTGTCAATTATTTTTCTTAACTGTTAAAAAAAGCTTCAGTTCTGTTTGGTCAAACATCATTTGCAGCCATACGTGTTGTTACTGCTCAACCGTTCATTTGGATTTTGTTAAACACACAGCAGTAAAAAGCATAAACTTCATCAAGAATCAGCCACAGGAAATTACTTTGAATATAATGTTTATTGTAATTCTAAAGACAACAGAAAGTTTAGCAGGTCAGAGGTTACATGGTTGGATGGTTGACAACACGTTCCATTACCCTCAATGCAGTGACTTTAAGTGTCAGTTAAGACTTTTCTTCAAAATGTCAGAATCATTAAAGAGAGAATCACGATATATCAAAGAATCAATTATTTTTATCCCCATTACCCTGATTGTTCAAGAAAGACAGAGCCTTACACGGCAAAAAATTAAATCTTAAGAGTTGAAAATATCTTGTTTTTTGGAGAATTAATCAATTTAATCTTGTTTTTTTTAAAAAACAAGTTTTAATTTTATATTGTTGACTGTTTATCTCATATTTTTTACTTTTATCTCCGATTTTTATGAGATTACCACAATACAAATGCTGATCATTTGTTCAATTGTGTTATTGGAATCAGGGGCAGCCAACACATTAGCGTGTGCACCGTAGAACATCACCACCTCTGGTCACGGTCCAAAGTACGCCCAGGTCGTAGCTGACATGGCGGAAGGTCCCGCACAAAGAGAGTTTGGTCCAACGGCTGCCGTATGGACGTCTACTGCTGATGCCCGTTCTGTAGGGAGAGGAGATGGATGCAGAAACCATCAAGTGAAACATCACAAAAACTGCAGATAATGTATTAAAGGAGGACAACTTATTACTCAGGAGAGGTTAAATCCAAAAACTAAAACAGTGAGATCTCAAATTACTCAATAATCAAGTAATGACTGACCTTTGGTAGATGGCACCGCTTCTAGCCACGGCAAAGATGTTTCCGTCTGTCCCCACCTCAATCACAGTAGCAGTTAACCCACCAATTTGCCTCCAGGACCTGGTTCTACAGGTGGTTGGTGTGATTGTCTATCATGAGAAGCAACCATGAAGTTGTCAGATCAATGTTTGAGCAGGTTCAATCTTAAAATGAATAGGAGGTTTCACTGGTGCTGAGGTGTCTAACCTGTGTGTGGTAAGGCCGGTAACGTGTGTCCACTCCCCAGCATCCGTGTTTGGGGCTGCAGCTGTAGTACCTAAGATTCCTTCTCAGGTAATACCAAGTGCTTCTTCTGCCCTTTCCGTTATATGATGCAGCAAAGTTACTTCTCAGACAGCGGGAAGTGGTACCTGAAATTCCCACAAGCTGGCCAACACCTCCAGCATCCACCTGCGTCATTGAACCTAAAGACAAGTGCAAGGTCAAGTCATACATGTCTCATCAAAATACACAGACACACAATACATGGGTAAACTATATTGAACTAATGATCAACTTTACAATCTTTTAGATAAGTGCACTCAAAACATATACATCTGAATCAGTGTGTTTCTTGAATCAATATTTTCTTACTTTTGTATCAATAAACCTCTGTGATTCTCCTTGTGTTGTCTGAAAAAGATGCTGTGGTCTTCAATGGTTAAAAATGATGAATAACCATTGAAACTAACTGATGTGAAATATGTTTTATCAATATTTCATATCATCTAACTTTGTTGCCTGCCCCTTCATTTACATTTACCATTTTAGTGAAGATGTGCAAAAACCAGTAATAAACTATATGCAATTTAAATCAGCAAGCAAATATAAAGGTAAAAATATATCTGTATATGATGATAGTTACCTGGAATTGTAGCAAAGTTGCCAGCGACGTATTTGTAGACCTTCTTTCCATAGTTACCCCAGATTCCTGCAGGTCCCACTGTGACGTGACTGAGTCTGGGTGTGCCCAGTCTGAACCAAGACCGTCCACTCAGGAAATAGGGGGTATACCTGCTGTCTCTGATGACCACACTCCCATGTCCAGCATCAATCTGTCTAATTGGATTACGTGGACGTGAAACTCTGCTGCACTTCCAGGCTGTGAAGACAAAACCATCAGTGGTCTGAGTAGATTCTATCACCCAAATAAAATGAACAAGTTTCAGCTACAACACAAATATATACTAGACCTACCATGAGTGACGGCCAGGTAGCACAGCACAAGCAGGACGGCTGCAACAGGTTTCATGATGCCTCTGTGTTTGAGAGTCTCTTCCCTGCTGGGTTGTTCTGGATGTGCCTCTGTATCGCTGTGGAGCTGCTGTCCTTCTGTCAGGTTGGTCTGGCTTATATACTCTTTAAGGTCTGGGTCTTTACCATGTGATCAATAACAGACAAGACTAGTTCTGCAGGCATTCTGGGAAGTCTGTGAAAATATTCAGTTTTCACATACCACAGAATTTCCTGCAAATTTGACACAGAAAAACAACACTTCACATGACAGGTGCACCACCGTAAATCTTTTCTGACCTGTCATATGGAATTAACAGGTTCATTGTCTTCAAGGTGGCTCACCTACATCAGCTTTACAGAAAACAAGTCAGTATCTGGTGACCACAGACACAACATCACCTTCATAGTTGTTTCATCTCTAAGGACCATTATTGAAGCCCTTCACAATCGTTGTTCCCCTCATGTTTTACTGCCCTATTGTTCTTTTTGTTGTTTGCAAAGATATGATATAAATTAATCTTACTTATTTACCTGTGGAATGTTGGCCCACTCTTCACTGGCTCTGTGAAGTTGCTGGGTATTGGCAAGAATTGGAATTCACTGGGGTGGTATGGTTGTGTAGTGGGTAGACCTCTTGCCTTACAGCAAGGAGGTCACAGGTTCAAGGCCTTGAGTTGGGACCTTTCTGTTCTCCAGCTTCCTCCCGCAGTCTAAAAACATAATCAGATTAAATGAAGACTCTAACTTGCCCCTAGGTGTGAGTAAGTAGTGTGTATGTGCCTCATGGCAGACTGGTGACCTGTCTGAGGTGTTTTCCTGCCTCTCGCCTGATTGGCTCTAGCTTTTAAGGACCATAAAAATAATTTATCTATTATCTGCGACATTAGGCTCTGAGGTTCAGTTTATCCTTTAAAGCCTTTACCCATCATTGCAGCCTTTATGCTAGAGGTGAGTGGTCCTCACTGGCTGCATGTCGTCTAACACATTAGCACTCCTTTATCCAAGAAGCCATCTATGGCTTACTCCCTCAATATTTATGGAGCTATATCACAAGAACCCAGAGGTCACACTCCCTATGCTCCAATCAATATTATCATCTTAATATCCCTAAAGTTCGCACTGTACTCTACAAGTACTCTTTTATGTACTTTGTACCTGTTCCCTGGAATGTACTTCAGAGGAGTCTGAATCTACAGACGGTACATTTAAAAAACTTTGTCAGGAACTTGGAATGTGCCACATTTCCTTCCTGGTCCTGTCTCATTTGAGTACCTCCTTGTCTGAATCCTGATCTGACCAGATTGCTCTCTTGTGATTGGCTGAATGATTTATAGACTGATGTTTTACACCAGTTTGTAACTCTTTATTGTATTGTCCCTGTATTTTGGCCAAGCTTTTCTTGTAAAACAGGTCTTATATCTCATTGGGACCAACCTGGTAAAATCAGTCAGTCTTCCTCTACACCTGTTTATTCCTCATTCTCCAGTCTGCTGGAGCCAATCCAAGCAAATGGCAGGGATACACCCCGGATGGTCGCCAGCCAATGGTGGGGCACACACACCATTCAGTCACACACTCACACCTATGGGCAATTTAGAGTCTCCAATTAACCTCAGCTTGTTTTTGGAGGAGGTTCCAGACCACAACAAGGTCTTGAACCTGCGACCATGTCACCCCAAATATAATAAAGGAAAAATAAAATAATAATTTGTTGTCTTTGTTCTTCAATGTAGATATAAAGCTGATAAGCTTTTAGCTGCATAGTAGTATACGACACAACAACACGTCAGGGTAAAAGACTTCCCATAAACAACCTTGACATCAGTGCAGTTCTGAACCAGTTCTGTCTTTAAGAGTTCATGACAGTTTGACACACTTGGTATTAACGGTGACATGAATTCCAGCAGCAAATTCCAATCTGATGGCTGATGACATGCATCCATAGTGATTATTTATAGTCTATAACAGGGGTGGGTAATCCTGGTCCTGGAGGGCCGGTGTGGGTGCAGGATTTTGTTCCAACCAAGAAGTTACACACCTGATTCTACTAATGAAGGTCTTGGCAATGGTTCTAGAGGTTGATTAGTAGAATCAGGTGTGTAACTTCTTGGTTGGAACAAAATCCTGCACCCACACCGGCCCTCCAGGACCAGGATTGCCCACCCCTGGTCTATAACTTGCACCAGATTGATGCATTTAAACTAACCCCCTGACTCTGTAGCAAGGTGAGTTCCTACCATAAACTGAAATGAAGCTACTGGTCAACAGCAAAGACTCGCTGGTTGTTCTGATTCCTCATTCTTAATTGGTAGAGTGAAATATTTCACTCTTTGTTTGAGTTGACTGTTTCTTACATTATGTTTGGTATCAAAGGAATATGACACAAATACCAAGACCTTCCCCTGTAAAACATGTGAAGTATTGAGGTCACATGCCAGAAGCAGCAAAACCAGGTGAATATTTGAAATTGCAGTTTGTACTGAAAATGTTCTTCTTGCGTCCATAAGTCTCTGCAGAACCAGTAGGACCAGTAATTATTGAATTATATATAATTATACATAATTAACACTGGCCCTACCTGAGAGCTCCAGGCTACAGATTTACACAGATTTGTTTCTTATATCTCTTAAACGAGGCTCATTTTCATTTAATAAACTATTATTTGTTTCTCATCTTGATAAAAGTAACGTTGGTAATGAATTTCAGTAAAGTTCATAACAGATTTAAGAACAGGAATTCTGCATAGGGGCCATTCTTTGGCATAAAATCCACTGATTAATTGGATCATGTTCAATTTTAAATGTTTACACCGTTTATGAGTTCTACAGTGATAAAGATGGATATGTAAGTATCTCCATGTCTAAACTAAAATGACAGTACTAAAGCTCAAAGTAACAGACTGAAACACATTACTGAATAAATCACAACTACCAGGAAATAAATGGTGTCATATTCATTTAAATCACAATTTTGCTATTCGGGTTAAAGATGATGTGATCATAATTTGTCCCAAGGTCACTTTCAAGTCATCTGCAGATTTCAGTTTGAGTAAAACATCTGTCCTGATGAGGCTGGACGGTCAGGACAGATGTGACCTGAAAACAGACATGACTGAGTGTCTGTGAGGACGCTACACATTGTTTAAGAGGCAGTAAACTGGGTTTGGTTAATCTGGAGCTGTCAACAACGCCACTAACTAGGAGAGCATTTCACCCCCGGGACGTTCTAATTCAGGTCAAACTCTATGCAACAACAAGGGAAAAAAAACTAATTACACACATTTATATAGACCTGTATTCAGAAACTGTCTTAAAATGAGCTGCTCAGAAATCTGAGAGTCATTTACAGCTATTTAAGAGTTTAGCTGTTTTTATGCAGTTTTTGGTTCCTAAAAACTTACTTTGAAATACGCATTTGAACCGATTAGTTCAAACACACCCAAACTTTATTCATACAGAACTTTACAACCACAGTTATCAATAGATAAAAGCAACTGATAAAACAATAAATACAAATATACCATAAAACATGAAAACCAGAGCAGAACCTCACAGATTTTAAAAAGCATGAACACTAGACCAAAAACACCAACACATTTTGATAAGGCAACTTTATTTGTATCACAAGAAATACAATAAAATCATCAAGATACAATTTAAAAACAAGAAGAATGAAGAATTATAGAAGAATATCTACGTTTTAATTAGGTTGGATTGACTTCAGTTGACAGTTATTTTCTCAAAGCACCTCCAAAAGGAGGGAAGATCTAATTATAAGGTGCTAACTACGCTAAAACTAAGAAAAGGCAAAGGTTAAAAAACCTCTCGTATGAAGGAGCAGGAAGAAACAACTAATTTATTGTTAAGTGCTAAACGATGAGTGAAAACTGCTGATCTGGACTTGACAAACCAACACAGGACAAAGGGAAACGCTATAAATACACATGGAGGGAAATTGGGAACAGGTGGAACCAATCAGACCAGAGTTAGGAGTTAGTTTTCAAAATAAAACAGGAAGTCACAAAACAGGAGTGAATCTACATAATTCATTTTAGTACCAAAAACAAGAAGTAGAAGTAATTTAGGTTACAATTAAATTCAAGTCTACTCAAAATAATTATTCTGCATGTCCTAAAAAAATATAAGTACACTTAACTTAAAAGAAATAGATCTAGTTTTGTGCAACTACTTGACATGATTAATTTAGGTTACCTTATTAGGTTTTCTTAACCATAAAAATATTGGGTTTAATTAATTAATATTGGATTATTTAATTAATATTGGATTATTTAATGAATTGCTTGTTTTTGTGCAGGTAAAGTGGATCACAAGAAATACTGGAAAATCCCCTGAAGAAGAGCTGCTGTCATTGCTTTTTATGATTTATTAGTATTTTTATAACACAAAGGTTATCATTTCAAATTGTTGTTTATTTACAAGCTTATTTAAAATCAATGCTGAGCTTAGAACAAGAAGGAAGGTTAAGTCATTTCAGCATAACTCTGTTTTTTTTCTGTCACTCTACCTTTAGCCTGAATAACACAAAGCAGCAAACCTCGACTTCTCAGCAGGTAAAAGGTGTCAAACGAGGCTTCAGGCTGCACGAGGCCTGGGAACCCAACATATTCCTGAGGCTCTTCACAGCCGAGTCTGGCTCTGACTGCCTTAAAGCTGATTTATGCTGCCGCAGCAAACAGACCAGTAATATATTCTACGCTGCAGCCGGATGTGGATCCTCCACCTGCACCGCTTCACCGACCCAACCTCTTCACCACCGCAATATAATCACTGTAAAACCTTAAATTAACAATAAACTACTCAGCAGCTATTATCCAGAAAGTGTTTTTCATAGTATTGTGTCTTTACTGTAA
Source organism: Lepturacanthus savala (assembly GCA_030544235.1). Classification (NCBI taxonomy): domain Eukaryota; kingdom Metazoa; phylum Chordata; class Actinopteri; order Scombriformes; family Trichiuridae; genus Lepturacanthus; species Lepturacanthus savala. The sequence goes on from CM060474.1 coordinate 22,191,911, forward strand.
AGTAAAAAAGTCAAACACTGTTATTTCAGTTGTTTTTAAAGTATTTGGTGATTTATTAACAATAAAATCAGTTTCATTTGCAGTATTAGATGATTAACTATAAAATAAATAGTGTTATTTCAGTTGTATTAACAGTATTAGATGATTAACTATAAAATAAATACTGTTATTTCAGTTGCATTAACAGTATTAGATGATTAACTATAAAATAAATACTGTTCTTTCAGTTGCATTTACAATATTAGATAATTAACTATAGAATAAAAACCAATTAAATACTATCACTTCAGTTGTATTTACAGTATTAGGTGAATAACTACATTATAATACAGTAATTCTACTCATACTCTGACTAGTGTAATTTATTGTATATGCAGCAATTTACTGTAATAATCATCCACAGTCATTTTACTGTGTTTAACAGAATATAACTGCAGATTTCACAGCTTTACACTGTACTGTCATAACGTTTCTGAATTTTCTCAATGTATAAACACATGAAACAGCCACAGGACGTTCGTTTAATCTAAGGTTTATTATAATTCTTGAGAAAACAGGAAGAAAATGTGTGACTTGTTAACAACATGCTCCTCATGACAGTGACTTTTCAGTTTCAGTGAGATTTGTATTCATAACGTCTGGATCAGGCACGAAATAATCAACATACATCAAAGAATCAATAATTTCCCCCCATTACCCTGATTGAGTTTTACACAGAAAAAAAAATAAAAATCAGGTGAAAATAGTAGAATAATCTAATTCCATGGGCAGATAAGGCTTTTAGTCCATCATACTATCTTTTTATCTCATATTTAACTTCTATCTTAGCATTTTAAATTCAAAATTATGACTTTTAGTTCAAATTTTAGATTTTTTATATCATATCATCTAATTTTAGCTTGTTTTAGCTAGATAATTCAAGATATTTTCACTTGTTTGCAGAGTAGTTTGACATACAGTAGTTCAAATGCTTCTTTTTTCATTGTGTCATCGGAATCAAGGAAAGCCAACACGTTAGCGGGTGCATCGCATGACGCCACCGCTGCTGTTCACCACCCAAAGCACGCCCAGGTCGTAGCTCAGGTGGCTGATGGTGCCGCACACGGGGATTTTGGTCCAACTGCTGCCGTATGTACGTCTACTGTAGATGCCGGTTCTGTAGGGAGAGGAGATGGATGCAGAAAATCATCAGGCGACACGACACAAACAGTGAAACCAACGGATTAAAGGATCCTATCCAATCCAAAAACTGAATGAAAATGGTAAAAATCAGACTTAGGACATTCTTTTTAATAAACATGCATCGGTTAAGTTGCCATTGCATTCACTAATTTGACATTTTTGCTTCAAATGTTAATGTGATATACATTTCCTTTGTGTCGAGTGAAATGGGAGCAATAGTCAAAATAATTAAAGCTGCAAGCAGAGATGGACGGGCCCTCACACCTTAGCATGTGTTGGGGTGATTAATATATCAAGATGGCCGACAAAATATCACATATTTCTCAGTTTAAAATAAGAAAAAAGAAGAAAGTCCTAATAATACCATGAAAAGTCTTACTAAAAGGAACATTTTATCTTTAATTCAGTTATTTTTGTGCAACACAACACTGTAAATGCATTAAAGCAGAACAACTTATTATACAGGGGAGTTTAAATCATATCCAATCCAAAAATCAGATTTAAAATATTCTTCATCCATGCTGGAAACTCCTGCATGGATTAAGTTGCCATTCATTTCACCAATTTTAAATTTATCTCACTATTTTTATTCGTAGTTGTTTGCAATGCTTGTTTATAACAATTAGGACATGCACATTGCATATATTTCTTATTTTTTATTACCAGCACACATAATAAATCATTTCTTTTGTTTGGCTATTATGTATATTTTTTCCAATGTGTCTAGTGAAATGGGAGAAAGAGTCAAAATAATTAAAGCTGCAAGCAGAGATGGACGGACCCTAGCACCTTAGCATGTGTTGGGGTGATTAAAGATGGCCGACGTCCTGTCTGTGTTAAGGTATTAGTCCAAGAGACTTATTGGTGCATCTTGACATGTTGTGCATATGCAGTAAATTTTATTTTATCTATGTCAATCTCTTTTTTTATTATTTTTTAGGGGGTTGCCACACCCACTAATGCAAAAAAGAGAAGAAGAAGAAGAAGAAGGGCTTTGGTCCTATTAATAGTACACAAATCTTATTCTTAATAATCATTTTAGCTCTATTTTAGTTAAGTTAAATTGGAGAGTTTAAATCCTAACCTAGAAAAAAAAACAGAATAAAATGGTAAGATCTGAGAAAATGAATCCAAAACTGATTTAGGTTTACCTCTGGTAGATGTCACCGGTTCTAGTCAGGGCAAAGACGCTTCCGTCAGTCCCCACCTCGATCACTTTAGCAGATATCCCTGATACAAATCTCCAGTTACGAGTCCCACAGTTGGTTGGTGTAATACTCTGTCATAAGAAACAAAAAAAGTCGACGAGTAAATGGGGTTAATGTTAAACCTCATGTGTTTGTTTCATGTTAATCAGTTTGACTGTTCCATTAAGACTCAGCATGAAAACTGTAATAATACAAATTTGAACTTGTATTTGTTGTTCATGGCCCGTATGTCTCATTGATCTGAACTTATACATCTTGAATTTGAGTGCTAATTCTTTTGGATTAGTTTGACTATCAGAAATAATCAGATGAAACATAGTCTACTATTTATCACAGTAGTAGTTTGGGTCAAAGTTACCAAGGAAGTTTGATTTGAAACCATTTAAAAAGTTTGACAAATGTAGATGAACCGGAGTTCAATTTCACATTTTCCAGAGACAACAACTTTAAAAACAGTTCAGATTTGACTGGGAACACAACCTGAGGGTTAAAAGGAATATGAGATTTCAGTGTCTAACCTCTGTGTTGAGAACTCTGTAACTGGAGTCCACTCCCCAGCATCCGTACAGTGGGCCACAGCTGTAGTACCGCATGCTGCTTCTCATGGTATTCCAGCCGACGGAACCCGTCCCCCTGAATGTGGAAGCGGTGGTGCTTCTCAGACAGCTGGCCACGTAGGAGCTGGATGTTCCTACAACCTGGCTAACACCTCCAGCATCAATCTGCTGCATAGACAGACCTAAAGACAAGGGCAAGGTCAGGTCTAAAATACTGAAAACCAGTGAGCTATACAATCCATATACAAGAGAAACAGGCTATGTGCCTGTTATACTTAGAATGCAAAATAGAAATGTTACTGGTACAGATTTATTTCTCATGACATAATGGCAAACAACTTAGACAAAAGGTTTTAAGCAAAGAAAAAGTATTCAAGTGATTCCTCTCATATTAGGTTTTTCTTATCTTTCCTTCTGAGAACATAAAGACAGACGTTCCCAGATCAAAGTCATTTTATTATCATTTTGTACATGGGATAAATAGGTTTTTGTTAATGGGTAGATTTGTGCAAACAGCCATTAAAATGTCATTTTCTGCAAAGAAAAGATGACTCAACTGACATAATTATTATATGCATGAAATCTGGGCTTAAATGGGTTAAAGTGCCAGTTTTAAATCTCTCAATCTAACTGCAGAGAGGACTAGTGGCATCACTGTGGATCTGACAGTGATGATTTAAACCAGCAGGCAACTGTAAACGTGCACAAATAATTATGCCTGTGCCTGAGGATAGTTACCGTTAGCTCGGACAAAGTTGCCGGCGATGTATTTGTAGACCCTGTTTCCGGTGTCAGCTCCCCAGATTCCTGCAGGACCGACTGAGATGTGTTTGAGCCTGAATGTTCCCAGTCGGTACCAAGACGATCCGCTCAGGAAGTAGGTGTAGTAGCTGCTGTCTCTGATGACCACGCTCCCATGTCCAGCATCAATCTGCCGCACGCTACGAGGTGGACGAGGAGCATCCCTGCAGGTCCAGGCTGTGAAGAGAAAACCATCAGTGGTGTGAGTAGAGACTATGAATCCATTAAGTTTTACCTCCAACACCTACAATGAATAATCAAGTAAAATAACTGGACCTACCATGGCTGGCGGCCAGGTAGCACAGCACCAGCAGGATGGCTGCGATAGCTTTCATGATGCCTCTGTGTTTGAGAGTCTGTTCCCAGCTGGTTGATCTGCCTCAGTGTCTCTGTGGAGCTGCTGTCCTGCTCTCAGGTTTACCTGGTTTATATACGCTTAGGTATGGGCACGTATCGTGGGATTAGCTGCAGGCTAAACCAGTTCTGCAGGCATTATCGGAAGCTATGAGGAACTGTTCTCATGCCGGTCAAAATACTGATGTGATGATGGGATAAGTATGCTACTCGAGAAATGAAGAGCAACCACACAGGCAGTTCTCCCTGCAGATAGTTTATTTAGTAATTAGCCCACATTTTGTCTCACAGCCTTTGCCAATAGAAATAAATGTGTGGCTACTCTTCTCTTGTTGAGTGGTATATTGATCACCTCTATTATTCCTGTGTGTACTCTTTCTTTTTGTCAAGAAAAAGCAAACATGACACAAACAAAGAGAAATGACAGGTGCAAAAACTTTTTCTCCAACTCGATGTGACCTTGTCTGCAAATAAAAGTCTCCATTGTCCTCGAGGTGTTTTACCTGTATCAGCTTTATGCTACTGATACACACCTCAAGAATCAATCCATCATGTTCACAGTGTTGAAAGGAGTTTCTTACATGCTGTCCACATGAATGCTGAATCAATAAGAATAACAAGTAGTAATAAGGTGTTAAAGATAAGACAACACACAAGTAACAGAATATGAATATAAACTATAAGAAGGCAGATTATTTACAGATATTTACAAAGGACGTGCAAGGGATGGTTCAGTATGAATAGTGCAAAATTTGAATTTATCTAAACAGTAAACCTATGTTCCCCATCTCTGTCAAATTAGGCCTGTTTGCGATATCCGAGCCACGGAAATTGCGAAGGGTGATGCTAACGTTGCTAAATACAACGTAACAACCATCCACATAGAAAAACTAGAAAAAACCCTACTAACCCTGTCTGTGCAACAGTTGATTCAACAGTAGTATCAGGTTGGTATCGGGTATCAGCCGATATGCTCAGCCCAGGGTGATACACTGATCTGGATCACTTCCTGTTACTTTACGTTGTTTTTTGATGCATCAGCAAAATGTCCTAAACTGTGGTGTCAAACAAGAAAAGAAGAGGAGGAAAGATGATGTAATGATATTATTTTTCTGTGGCAGAACAATGATTAGCATCGTTAACCATTAGCATAACATAGTTAGGTAATCAATAGCTAGTGCTAACTGTTATTTTCAACATCATTTTATATTATGGAAGCGCCTAAGCTCTTATAGAATATTGTACTTTCCTCAGCTGCATTTATTCAGCAGATGTTATCAAGTAAAATTTGGTTAACTCACATTTTCCTAGATTTTAATAGTTAATCAAAATGATGTTAATTTCCCTCTCCTTTATAAATAATAATTGTAAACGTAGCTGTTTGATGTGTTAGTTCATATTATCTAAAGTATTTTGCTAATTAACATTTCACTCTAATGACAAATAAACTGATATTATTTATGAATTACTAATATAATTTGCATTTCAGAAAATGTGAATTGTATATTATACTGTACAGTATAATCTACCTCATGGATGCTTTTCTCTCATTTCTATCATTGAATTTAATTTTATTATTGAAATGATGTGTTTATTATTAGACTGGTGTAATATACTACTATACTACTCACCTATTCCTATTAGTATTTTGAATGTGCAATTTCTTTATTTAAATAACAGAATGTCTAAGACAAAGCTGTTCGTTTCTTGTGCATATATAAACAGTAGAAGTTTACTGTGATACAAGGGGGGGTGTCACCTAAAATCTTGCCTAGGGCACCAAATTGGTTAACCCCAACTAAACCCTAGTCCTGAAAAATGAATTGTGCAACATAGAGATGGCCCTTTCAGTCCATACGAGTGGGTTTTGTCTTTCTTTTTTTGTCCCTTAACATTATATTTGGTGACAAAGTAAAAATTTGATTGTGCTTTTGCATTTACTTTCAGGAACTGGTCCAGATTTACTCAGTTTGAGTATAAACATGTCGTTACAACCTTAAATATTGTGATTATTATGAAGACAACAGAACATATACATGGTCAGATGTTTCATGTGTTTATTGTTGTCATGTTCCATAACCCTCGAGGTATCAACTATAACCATTTCTAAACCATTAAAGACAGAATCCCAAAACATTAAAGAATCCAATACTTTTCCCCCTATTTCCCAAATTGGTTTCAAAAACTGAGCCTTGGATAAACACAATACAAATGCTGATGATTTGATTCATTGTGTTAAGGCTGATGTGTTTAAGGGCAGCCAACACATTAGCGTGTGCACCGCCGAATGTCACCGCCTTTTTCCACGATCCACAGTACGCCCAGGTCGTAGCTGGCATGGCGGAAGCTCCCGCACAAAGAGAGTTTGGTCCAACGGCTGCCGTACGGACGTCTACTGCTGATGCCCATTCTGTAGGGAGAGGAGACGGATGCAGAAACCATCAAGTGACTGTGAGCTTAAATTCTATCCAATCCAAAACGTTGAGGACGTATTGAGGCTTACCTTTGGTAGACGTGTCCTTCTTTACACACGGCGAAGACGCTTCCATCAGTTCCCACCTCCACCATTTCAGCATTTAACCCTTTTATTGCTCTCCAGCTATAGGTGCGACAGGTGGTTGGCGTGATTTTCTGTCATAAGAAGCAAACATAAAGTTGTTGTCATGATGGATGAATGTTAAAAGGGAATAGTGGGTTTCACTGGTGCAGCAGTGTCTAACCTGTGTGTGGAGAACCTGGGAATTTAGGCCCACGCCCCAGCATCCATGGTTTGGGCTGCAGCTGTAGTACCTCATTTTGTTTCGCAGGGAATTCAATCCGACTTTGCCCACTCCATTGTATGATTGAGCGTAGCTACTTCTCAGACAGCTGACCTTGTTGGCACTTGACGTTCCCACAACCTGGCCAGAACCTCCAGCGTCCACCTGCCGCAATTGCAGAGCTAAAGACAAGTGCAACTTTATTATTATCGTCAAAATACACTCCACACATAGGAACAACACAAATGCACACAAACAGATATGTTGTTCTAAAAAGCTAAGCAATAAGTTAAGCAATCCATATACAAGAAGAACCCACAATGAATATGATGTCAAGATGTGCAAAAACAGTAAAGTTCCACAGACAGTTTTAATCTTTCTTACTTGCCCTTGGCACCCTTTCTTTTCTGTTGTTGTCTGCTCTTTTTTTTGGCACAGGGGTCTGTCTTTGGATCTGATCCACCTTGACCTTAAATTCACACGGAGACGAGTGGAATCATTGAGGATCTGATGATGATAATTTAAACAACAGGCATTGCAAACATTTAAAAATATGCTTTTGTATGATGATAGTTACCATAAACTGGAGCGAAGTTGCCGGATACGTATTTGTAGACGGACGATCCATAGCTACCCCAGAATCCTGCAGGTCCCACCGAGACATGCTGGAGTTTGTATGTGCCCAGTTTGTACCAAATCCGTCCACTCAGGAAATAGGGGGTATACCTGCTGTCTCTGATGACCACACTCCCATGTCCAGCATCAATCTGTCTAATTGGATTACGTGGACGTGAAACTCTGCTGCACTTCCAGGCTGTGAAGACAAAACCATCAGTGGTCTGAGTAGATTCTATCACCCAAATAAAATGAACAAGTTTCAGCTACAACACAAATATATACTAGACCTACCATGAGTGACGGCCAGGTAGCACAGCACAAGCAGGACGGCTGCAACAGGTTTCATGATGCCTCTGTGTTTGAGAGTCTCTTCCCTGCTGGGTTGTTCTGGATGTGCCTCTGTATCGCTGTGGAGCTGCTGTCCTTCTGTCAGGTTGGTCTGGCTTATATACTCTTTAAGGTCTGGGTCTTTACCATGTGATCAATAACAGACAAGACTAGTTCTGCAGGCATTCTGGGAGGTCTGTGAAAATATTCACAGTTTTCACATACCACAAAATTTCCTGCAAATTTGACACAGAAACGTTTGACAGGCGCGCCACCGTAAACCTTTTCTCTGACTTGTCACATGCAATTAACAGGGTCATTGTCTTCAAGCTGGATCACCTACATTCACTTCACAGAAAAACAAGTCAGTATCTGTTGTGACCCCAATTCGTCAACATCACCTTCACATAGAGTTGATCAGGTTGTTGATCGTCTCTAATGACCATTATTGAAACCCCCCTCTCAATCCTTGTTTCCCTCACTTCTCTTGTTTTTTTCTGTTTTGTGTTACTGTCCTATTGTTCTTTTTATTATTTGTAAAGCACTTTGTGATTTCTATCTGTGAAAGCCACTATATGCACATTCGTTTCACTTATTTACCTGTGAAATGTTGATCCACACTTCGATGGCTGTGCAAAGTTCCTCGCTATTGGCAAGAATTGGAATCCACTGTCCTACATGCTGATCCAAAGCATGTAGACAGCTCAATGGGTGACAAGAGCTGGTATATCTTCAGTGTCCAGGAACTGGATCAAGCAAAGAGCCTTGAAAAAAATGGGCCTGAGTATTATCCTACTTCAATATGAGGAGATTGCGGTGGACGAATGACACAACAGAGGCCTCAGGATCGCATCATGTTATCTGTTCATTTAAATTGCATTGTGACCCAATGGAAATTTCCCAAGAGTTGACCATCCAAATTGGATATCCAGGCGTTTGAGTGACAGTCAGGTCACAACCCTGGTGAGAATGTCAAGCATGCAGATGAGTTTCTATGAGACAGTTTGCATCAATGGACGATCTGCGATGATCCTGTAGGTGAGGATGCTGGCTGTGAAGGTCCTGGGCTCGTGTGGTTGAATCTCATCTCCTATACACGCTTATTCCTCATTAGGGTCGCAGGGATCTGTTGGAGTCAATCCCAGTGCATTATGGCGAGAGGCAGGGATACACCCCAGATGGTCGCCAGCCAATCGTGGGGCACACACACCATTCACACCTACGGGCAATTTAAAGACTGTGGGAGGAAGCCGGAGTACCCGGTGAAAACCCACGCAGACACGGGGAGAACATGAAACTCCACACAGAAAGGTCCCAGACCCAGGACCAAGGAGGTCTTGAACCTGCGACCCTTTGCTGCGAGGTAACAGCGCTAACCCCTGCACCACCGTGTCGCCCGTGGTTGAGTCGGATGGACATTTTTTGCCAAGTGCACACTCCCTCAAAAGTTGCAGCACCTGTGGCATTGTGTCATGTGATAAAACTGCACATTTCATCGTCAAAACACACATCTGTAACAATTATACAGCCTCTATCCACCCATCAGGTTAGAGTTTAGATTAGAATGGATGCAGAATTTAGTAAAATATGTCACCATTTGTCATGAAAGAAATAGGGAGAACAAAAGTCATATCTACAAACATGTAGATATGTAAGAACCTAAAGAAACTATAATTTTACATGGAAAATAAAGAAGAGTTGTTTCATCTGCAGAATGCTGCTTATCTGACATCCAAAATAACATCCTTGACAACCTGCATCCACCTGCATCCACTGTTGCTACGATGCATAAAAGGAAAACTGCATGAATCAGAAAGAACTTTCTATCTGACAAATCTAAGAACATACAGAGTTAATGGTCGTCTGTTTAGGATGTGTACCTGGGAAGGAAAGTAATCTACCACCACTTCAGAAAAAGTATTAACTTCTGTGATTAAAAGGCCCTTATTACTTTGGCTCATCTGAAACCAAAATCCTGGCACGGTGCCTGCAGCACAGGGTCAGTTTTCATGAACTTCAAGACTGGTTTTGATAAAATGCTTGTTGCTTGTTGAGAAAATGAAAATAAGCCTATGTGAAGAGACATTTGCTGCTAACGAACTGTTCTGCAAGGAATGAAAATTCTGCATTCTGTAAAAATCTGCAGCCTTAGATGGAAAAATGGAAAATGCATTCTGGTTGATTGAGTTATAGGAAAATAAGCTATTTGTGTCAGAAGGCACTAATTTTCAACAACAATTACAGATTATCCTCAGAGGTCATGTTTGTACATTTAAAAAAAACAACTCTCCTATAATTGCAGGCACTACTGGTTCTGCAGGGTTTTCGGGAAGCAGGCAGACATTTTCAGTAACAGCAGTCCAATCCCTTTTCAAATACTGACCTGACTTGACTACACCCGGCATGCGACCTCAATACTTGTCATGCTTTACAGAGGAATGTCTTTGTGTTGGCCGCATGTTGACTGGAAACCTCCTGCCTCTGAACCGTGCAGAGTTCAAGGGCAGTGACGTTTGACATGCATGATATTATCTCTGTGATATCAAACATGATTTAAAAATAGTCAACAAACATGGATGGACACTAATACGCCAACCAACACCTTCAAAACTCGCTAACACTTCTTGTTTCATCCAGATATACATGCTGTCTGTTTTCAATTAAGATGTCACACGTCTAAAAGTTGCTTTTAATGCTTCCATAAAAGTATTTGTCAAACTGGTCAACCCACTTAATGACACAATCATGTCACCAGAGGATATGGCTGAAGTTACTTCTAATGTCAATGTGTCATTATTAGCGATGGGAGCTCTTGTAAAAGAAAAGGTGTGACACCTGGCAATAACAGCCTCATTGTTTAAAAGTGTTCTAGTGCTGCTGGATCTCAGACTTATTACTGAGTACCTGTCAGTCAACTCAGAAACAAGTTAAATCAACATCCCCATTGAGTCTAAGATGAACTTTGTGCTAATATAAACATTTTATTGGGATATTTACAGTCACAGCAACGATGCAGGCTAAGTTATACTGTTGAGACCAAAATGGAAGCGAGCCTTGACTTTATTGTGTTTTAGTTCTTCAGATGTTCCACATGTGTAACATCAAATTAAACCTATAGCAGAAACAGCTTTTTATGCTCAACTGACAAAATGCACCCAGTTGACGTCCTCACCCCCACAGACCTTATAGGTTGCATTAAATCAGGTCACGTTTACAGTGATTGGCTGCAAATTCAGTTTTTGCAAAGGTAAAACACTAAAATTACCACCTGAGTAGAGCTGCAGTGATTAAAAAAGGTCCAAATTCTCTGGTTCCAGCTTCTCTTCTCTGATTATTTCCTGGTTTCTTTAGTCTCTATAATAATAAACTGATGATCTTTGGACAAAAAAGTTTGAATCTTCATCTTTGGGAAACACTGATCCACATTATTTTACATAATTTCTTTGTGTGTTGTAATCTTCAGCTTTAGGAAACAACATTTTAAAGCATTTTATGAACCAAACAGTTAATCGATTAATCATTTCAATAATCAATATATTCTGCCCTAAACCTGGAATTACCTAAAGAGTAGATAAGATGAGAGAAGTAGAGATCTCCAAGAAACTGCATATGGTTGATAAATACCATATTTATCCCATTATCAACAAGGTTGAAGTGGTGACAAATGATCATGAATCATGAAGGAAAAGAGTTGGAATCAGTTTTAAATATAGTTTATTAAAACAGAAAGTGTTCACTAAAAACTGCAAATGTCATGACGTAAGACTTTTGCAGTGTCCTTTTCCTCTTTCATTCTCCTCTCACCCTTTGTTTCTGTGATTAATTCCAGTAAAAGGAAGTAAACAACCCAATTGTTTAAGGACAAGTTTGGTTTTACCATTAAAATGCAGGACACAAACTGGAACAATCTCCGGCTTCGGCTCCCAAATCTAGTTTCTTTGATATTACATATTATCATTTAATAGCTCAGGCACCGACTTCACAAACTGTTTCTTCAAGCCTTGGGTTTTATCTCCTCTGCTCTCGAGATAAATCACAAAATCACTCTGAGTTGTGCTTCGTAGCAGCGATGGGATACAGACAGGTGGCCTGCGAGCACTGTCGCTATTAAAATTGAGCCAGTTGCTACAACTACAAGGTCCTGCATTTATTATCAGTGTTCAGTGATATAAAGACTCAAACTGAAACTGTTTTGGATTCTGTGAAGCACGTAAATTGTTGTGGTTACAGTTCACGTCACATGAGAAAGAAGTTGTTCACTATAACCATATCTCAGAAACATCTACCTCCCCAGGACTTTCTGCAGCAGTTTAATCACATTAAATCTGCAGGTGCTACTGTCAATCTACACAGGTACAAACCTCCACTTGATGATTCTTCTCTGATTCATTCTGAATAAGAGCTGATGACTGATCTTACCTTGTTACTCCCAGAGGAGAAATGGGTAAAAACAATAATCCTTTAAATAAAAACGTACATTTCATATAATATACAGGAGATTCACACACAGAAAACGAATCAGCCGATGGAGGACAGGGGGAGTAGAGGTAACGAGATAACTCAGAGCAGGTGTGATGGAAATCAATCAATCAATCAAGAATCAATCAAGATGTTTATGGGTTTAACCTGTAACGTTTGACAACATTTAGAATGTGGTAAATAATTGTAGAAGAGAGAAGAACATGTTGAACTTGTCATAAAGCAGCATTGGTGTGGAAGGGAGTGCTGCTCGAGGTGCACGGTGACATGATTAAGATGGATTAACGACGTCATTCTTCAGGTAATTGTATGGCAGGATAATAGTTGAGGTGTGGCACCGTTCTGTTGTTTCTGAGCAGGACATTTAACAAATCCATGTTGCTTTAGACTGAAATGTGTCACCTTTAAACCTGCTTCAGGTTTCGTGTTCAGAATTTCAACCATTTAACTGGAAGGGGGATGTGGCATTTTTGCATTGGCAGTTTTCATATTTTCTGATATTTTGCTTTAATAACGACTATATTTCCATAGAATGTACAACTAAACTGCAAAGTAGTGTTGTAAGTTCCTTTATTAAAGACCTTTTGACCATTCACACCAAATATTTTTTCCTATATTTCTCAAAAGGAGGCAAATCAACAGAATTTCATATAATGGTTCATAGAATTTATAATCCAGACTTTTACCTGGAGTATTTTAGATTTTATGAAACATATGGCAGCCTATAGATGTGAAATTAATCAGACTGACTGGGGACAGTCCCCTGATTAATGTCATCCGATTTTCCCTGGAATCCTTCAAGAAAGCTTGTTTCTAATGGTCACCAATTTTCAAGGAAATTGGTATATATGGTTTTTGGATCAAGCCAAACAAAAATGATCAAATGGATTTTTGATGTTCATAATCATTGGACCGTGACAGCCAATCAAAATCAGTAGCGAAGCCGCCAAACAGGAAGTTAGCATGTAGCTCAAATCAAAACTAAGCCTAGTACATGTACTTCAGACCCCATTGGGAGGACCTTATATCAAAATCAGCCAATCACTGACCACACATTATGGCTGATCACCACCAGACTTGTCACAGATGATGCTTAAAACATGACTAACACACATAATGATGTGATTTTATTGTCTGTCAAAGCTTTCAGCCGCCAGAGCCAATTGAATTTGATGGCACAGCCACCAAACAGCCATTATATCTCAGCCAAACTTTGGCGTATCAACATGAAACTCTAACTTCAGGCCTTATTCACTGTTTGACCCCTCATTGCTGCTTGCAGCTATATTATAATAATAGAAAAATGTGTGCACATTTAATGTTTCCATTATAACCGGAGCTGTTCTGGGGTGGGTTTCTCATCATGTCTCAAACAAACATGTTTAAACATTTGAGAAAATGAGACAATATGTGGAAAATGGTGTTAAAAATGCAG
>CM060474.1:22215630-22250630 GCA_030544235.1 Lepturacanthus savala
ATAGAAATAAATCCATAAATCATTCAAGTCACAGATGGTGACTGTGCTTGTTAATCTATATGTTACAGCAGGGAATCAATCCACACAGTATTCTGTGGCTAGTATTGAGTACCCTGACAGGAACTCAGCAGTCACCATGTTGAAGGCCAAGAGGGTCACAGGTACAGGTACTACTCGGAAAATTAGAATATCGTGTAAAAGTTGTTTTATTCGGGCAATTTAACATAAAAGGTGAAACTAATACATTTTATAGTATTTTTAAATGCAAAGTCAGATATTTCAAGCTTTTATTTGTTTTGATTTTGCTCATTAGAACTTACAGCTTCAGAAACCTGAAATTCAAAAACTCAGAAAATTAGAATATTGCTTGAAATCAATTTAAAAAAGGGATTTTAAATACAAAAATGTCAGGCCTCTGAAAATAAAATGTTGCATCTGTACTTAGTACTTGGTTGGGGCCCCTTTTGAACGAATGACTGCCTTAATCCTGCGCGGCATGGATGCTACCAGGTTGTGGCACATCTCCGGTGTTATGGAAGACCAACATGCTTCAATCGCGGCCTTGAGCTCTTCTTTATTGTTTGGTCTCTTCCTGTTCAGCTTTCTCTTGGCAATGCCCCACAGATTTTCTATGGGGTTCAGGTCAGGTGAGTTTGCGGGCCAATCAAGCACAGTAATCCCATGGTTGTTGAACCAGGATTTTGTACTTTTGGCAGTGTGGGCAGGTGCCAAGTCCTGCTGGAAGATGAAATCTGCATCCCCATAAAGCTGGTCCGCTGAAGCAAGCATGAAGTGCTCTAAAATGTCCTGGTAGACAGCTGCGTTTATGCTGGACTTGATAAAGCACAGAGGACCAACACCAGCAGCTGACATGGATCCCCAAGTCATCACAGCCTGGGGAAACTTAACACTGGACTTCATGCATCTTCCATTTTGCGCCTCTCCGGTCTTCCTCCAGACTCTGGGACCTTTGTTGCCAAATGAGATGCAAAACTTGCTCTCATCAGAAAAGAGGACTTTGGACCACTGGGCAACAGTCCAGTCTTTCTTTTCTCTAGCCCAGCTAAGGCGCCTCTGGCGTTGCTTGCTCGTGAGGAGCGGCTTGACAACAGGAATACGACATTTGAAGCCCATGTCCAGCATCCTCCTGCGTGTCGTTTCTCTTGAAGCAGCAACTCCAGCTTGAGTCCACTCCTTATGAAGTTCCCCCACACTTTTGAATGGCCCTTTCCTGACCATCTTCTCCAGGCTGCGGTCATCCCTCCGGCTTGTACACCGTTTTCTTCCACACTTCTGCCTTCCACTTAACTGTCCATTAATGTGCTTTGACACAGCACTCTGAGAACATCCAGCTTCTTTTGCGATTACTTTTTGTGTCTTACCCACCTTGTGCAGGGAGTCAATGATGGTTTTCTGCACAACTGTCAGATCTGCAGTCTTCCCCATGATTGTGAATTCTTCTAAACCAAAGACACAGGCTTTTTAAAGGCTCGGGACCCTTTTGCAGGTGTTTTGGATTACTTACCTGATTAGTGTGTGACACTTTGAGCCTTCAATACTGAAGCTTTTAACAGTATTCTAATTTTCTGAGTTTTTGAATTTGAGGTTTTCTGAAGCTGCAAGTCCTAATGAGCAAAATCAAAACAAATAAAAGCTTGAAATATCTCACTTTGCTTGTAATGAGTCTATAAAATGTATTGGTTTCACCTTTTATGTTGAATTGCATGAATAAAACAACTTTTACACAATATTCTAATTTTCCGAGTAGTACCTGTATGTTTCTTTTTGGCCACAGGTCAAAATGGTGTGACGTTGTTGGCAGGATTGGAACCTGCGCGGGGAGACCCCAATGGATTTCTAGTCCATCGCCTTAACCACTCGGCCACAACAACCTAGAGATGAGTTGGTGGTTTCTCTATTATGCAGATTTTAACACTAGGTTGTTTTATATAGTCGTTATTTTAATGCACTGACTAAAGAAAAAAGGACCTTTTCTTAAATTTTCCAAAGTAATGACAAAACAAAACAATGGATTTCCAAGAGACTGATCATGGAACTCAGAAACTGTCAACATGCAGCTGTTGATCATCATAAAGTCATACAACAAATGCTCTGACTGAGCATATGAAGTGTTTATTTTAACAAGATGAGTGCACATCTGCGAGGTTGACCAGCAGCAGCCAATCAGAAGAGGGAACTCAGTCCTACTTCCAGTAGAGTTCTGCGATGGCCGGGAATCGAACCCGGGTCAACTGCTTGGAAGGCAGCTATGCTCACCACTATACCACCATCGCTGTGACAACTGAGTGGGTTACATCATTGTAAGAATGAACTGGGAGAGAAGCAGGAAGAGGGAGGTACATCCATTGTGCACATAAAGATTAGTCGTGTCTATTCTGCAAATTCCAATTCCAATGGACAACCATTGGAACGGTGGAACATTTTGATTTGTCTACAGCAATATGCAGAATAAAAACTACTGAGCTTCTGAAACATGCTGTTGACACCAGGTGTTAATATTAACTCTCAGTAAGGATGAAGATATGATCGAGAAACCAGCAATGTCACAATAAAAAAGACGTAACTCCCTGGGCACACACAGGGTTTGGATGTCCCAAATTTTCAACCATTACTATAGGTTGTACAGGTTTTAAGTGCGTATATACTGCTTCACTGAGCAGCAGCTCCTCATGGGACCAGATTAAGATATCTAAATAGACTTATCTCTATACATTTCCGCAAAAGAAGACGTTGTTGGCAGGATTCGAACCTGCGAGGGTAGAACCCAATGGATTTCAAGTCCATCGCCTTAACCACTCGGCCACAACAACCTGAAGCCTCCTCATGGTGATACATAGCAGCCTCCATAGCAGTTGAGTGTTCCTCCTGGTGGTTGCAGATGTCTTCTTCTGATCTTATAATCACATGAGAACCACTTTATATGTTCTGTAGGAGCATCAGTTGCTGTTAGAGAAGGTTGTTGTGGTTAAGGTGATGGACTAGACAACATCAGACTCTGGAGCTGTGGCAGCCAATGGAAACTTGTTAGTTAGTACTTGGTACCTTCATTGAAATGTGCTTGTGAAGGGATAGATGCAAGGAGGACAACTGGAAAGAGCAAACAAATTTGGAAGAAATAGGAGGTGGGAAAAAGTTCTAAGTAGTGAAAAGAATGTGATAAAAGATGTCATCTCTCTGAGAGATTAAGAAAAATATTAAGGGGGAGACATACATAGAGTTAAACCTGTCAAGGTGGAAATCTGAATACTCAAGTTTTCATCTATGTTGGAATTAAACTCCTAGAAGGGTGTTCATAGAAAGTCAAACCATCATATCAAGTCAGGAACTAAGTGAATACTAGCCACAGAATACTGTGTGGATTGATTCCCTGCTGTAACATATAGATTAACAAGCACAGTCACCATCTGTGACTTGAATGATTTATGGATTTTTATCAATCCAACATCAATTTATGAATCTATTAGATGGTTGGTATATGACTCTGTGGCGCAACGGTAGCGCGTCTGACTCCAGATCAGAAGGTTGCGTGTTCAAATCACGTCAGGGTCAATGATATTTAACTCTGTGAGTTTGAGCAACAGAAGAGTCGACTTTAATCATGCAGATTAAAATCTGTCGACTATATCTGAATATTAATATTGACTCTCAGTCATAATAGAGAAACCACCAACTCATCTGTGGTCGTTTGCTGCCCAACTCAGCAGATGTGGTGCTGCATTTACAACCTAAAGCTACAACACTTCAGTCCTTTATGAAACTGTGACACAGCCACACATCTCCAGAGATAATAAGTTCCTAAAGAACATAAAAAGTGTTGTTCTACTGTAAAATATCATCATAAAGAAGGAGCTGCGACGGCCGGGAATCGAACCCAGGTCAACTGCTAGGAAGGCAGCTATGCTCACCACTATACCACCATCGCTATGGAAGGAAAAAAGGAAAAAAAGGAGGAATTTGCTGCCAACTCAGCAGTTTACATCATCAGGGGAGGAGCAGACAAGAGGAAAAGAGAAGAAAACTGAGAGTAGAAGAGAAGAATCAGACTTCATTGATCCCTTTGGGAAATTGAAGATGACACCTTTCACCACATTGTTTCCTGGAATTACTACATTTTCCCCAAATTCTTGTGCCACAGTTTTGAACCTAGAAGAATCATCCCATCAAGCTTCAATGAGTGATTTAAAACTGCTCGTTGTTGGCAGGATTCGAACCTGCGCGGGGAGACCCCAATGGATTTCTAGTCCATCGCCTTAACCACTCGGCCACAACAACCTACAGTTCAGGGTGATTCCCTCTTTGATTTAACAGTAATCAGGAACTAACTTGGTAGAAAAGTTGTCAGACAACAGATGTACAGATTGACACTATGTTCCATATAAAACAGATAGCAGTGCCCCTCCAGCAGATGGCGCCCTAGGCCACCACCTATGTGGCCTATGCCTTGAACCAGCCCTGCCTCTGTGGCATAGAGAGAGTGAAATTTATGGTATGAAGCAGTTTTAAAACCTGTAAATCTGAATACTCCAGTTTTCATCTTTTAATGCAAGTAAACTCCTAGTAGGGTGTTTGTAGAAAGTCTATCATACCAACTACTTTGCTATGTTACATATAAAATGCTTAACAAACATACTCTGACATCCATTCATGAGTCAGCAGGTGTGCGACTCTGTGGCGCAACGGTAGCGCGTCTGACTCCAGATCAGAAGGTTGCGTGTTCAAATCACGTCAGGGTCAATAATATTTAACTCTCTGTGAGTTTGAGCAACAGAAGAGTTGTTGTTAATCACTTTAAAACTTACGATAACCGTGAAACGTTGAGTTCTGACGGTCGACAGCATTCTCAGTACAGAAAAAAACATGATCAAGAAGTCGTTTATTGGTGTATTAACTATGCTATGCAACAAAAAGTACTAACAAGTTTAGTCACCATCTGCGAGTGATAAGTCATAGATTTATAGATTCCTTTTTTTAACATGATAACATCACAGATCTATGACTCTGTGGCGCAACGGTAGCGCGTCTGACTCCAGATCAGAAGGTTGCGTGTTCAAATCACGTCAGGGTCAATGATATTTAACTCTCTGTGAGTTTGAGCAACAGAAGAGTCGACTTTAATCATTTAGATCAGGGGTATCAACCCTGGTCCTAGAGAGCCACTGTGGCTGCAGGTTTTAGTTCCAACCAAGCAGTAACACCTGATTCTACTAATGAAGGTCCTTAGCGATGGCTCTAGTGGTTGATTAGTAGAATCAGGTGTGTTCCTGCTTGGTTGGAACAAAAACCTGCAGCCACAGTGGCTCTCTAGGACCAGGGTTGATACCCCTGATCTAAATGTTTGAAACCTGCCAACAACCAAAGTTTTGAGTTGTCATCATCAACAGCAATTTGCAGAATAGACACGACTAATCTTTATGTGCACAATGGATGTACCTCCCTCTTCCTGCTTCTCTCCCAGTTCATTCTTACAATGATGTAAACTGCTTAGTTTTCACAGCGATGGTGGTATAGTGGTGAGCATAGCTGCCTTCCAAGCAGTTGACCCGAGTTCGATTCTTGGCCATCGCAGAACTCTACTGATCTTGTGATAGTAGAAATACTTCATATGCTCAGTAGAAGCACATGTTTTTTGAGGGAATGATTCTGTCATATAAGTTGTTATATGCCTCTTCTTGATGTTTTTCCAGTAGAAGATGGATCAACAGTCCTATTTACAGCTGCATTTGTCATGTTTTTACATGGATTTATCAAACATCATCCTCAAGAATACTTTAATTAGTGAATTGTGATTGTGAAGTTTTACAAACATCTAAAGTGGGATAAGAAGCTGCTGACATATTTAGAATTGAATCCACTTTACCTGAGAGTCATTGACCAGCAGCTGTCCATCATTACCTCGTTAGGCTCTGATTGGTCTGAGCTGAACTCTGGCAACGTTTAAAACCGTTCACATTTCTCTCTTTCTGTAGTCTTGACCTTCAACATGATGACTGCTTGGGTCTTTTCAGGGTGAGTTATGGTCCAGTTTTTAGGTTAGTCTTTGCTGAAAGGATGTTCTTGATGAAATATTCTTTTTCTCCAATGATCACAGAGCTGCTCTCTTTGCTCTGCTAATTGCGGATATATGCTGCCTCCCTGTAAATCAAGGTAAATTATCAGTGTTTGTTATATAAAACTCATACATGTCTTCAGTTTAACTTATTTGTACCTTCCTCTATTCCCATAAAATGCTGAATACAAAGATAATTCTGGATGGCAAAGTCCTGCCACCTCAACACAGCTAGAAGCTGCTTTACAACCTGGCTCAGAAGGTAATGAACTCAATGCTTTTGTGAATCAAGCACAACTTGTCCTCATTGACTCTTGAGATTCAATCAGTCTATTAAATGAGTTTAGTGGAAACTTATCTCACAAGTCTCTTTCTCTTCCACTCAGACATCAGCTGGGCTGTCACCCCTCCCAGTATCTCCCCTGCAGTTACAGAAGTGGCCACTGACGTCTCCAGTGGACCTGAGAACGTGGTTCTACCTGGACCAGAGAGCCAGTTTCCCCTTTCACAACCCTCTGATTCCGGTGTCTTCCAGACAGAGGTTGAGAACCATGGCTTCCCTGGTGTAATCCCTTACATGCCGCTGCCTGGACAAGGCTACAACAGCCCACTCTGGCCTCAGTCTTACATGGGTGGGATCTGGCTGCCTTATCCTTACGACTACATGTTCATGACTGGCAAATATCCTCCAGGCCTCTACAGTCAATTCAGCAGCAGCCATGAGCAGGGGAGTGACAGCTGGCAAGATGGCCGCCACATGGACTCGGCTCCCTATAACCAAGCCCAGACTCCTGGGTCCAACCAGGATCAGGTAAGATGGCAAATGTGTTCTACAAACTACAATATTCACCATTATTGGTCTTACTAACCTCCGTTTCCTATCATTCAGGGTCATGGCTACCAAGTGTCCCCTTGATGTGACCAAGACTTTCTGAATTCAATAAAGCTCTAATCCAATATTCCAGTCTTAATGCTCTTCTTCCAGAAGGTGGCAGCAGTGCACTTTATATGCAGTGGTGCTCAAGTCATTTACTTGTGAGGGATAGTGGTTGTAATGAGCAGGACGTTGGGTATAACTGGTCTTAGTCGAGTAGTTTATCCTCTTAAAGATTATATTACCCTTATCATTGGGTCCCTCTCTATAAAATTCTTAAGATCAATCTCTTTACAACTTCAGACACACCCAGATATAAAGGTTTTATATCCTTGTCACTTTCATGTATAAGGCATTAATCACTAATATGAACTTAGCACTGATTCCACACCTCTTGTACCAGGTTCTCTATTTAAAAGGGCTCTGTACACGCTTGGTATCTCATGCTTAAAAGCTTTGCATTTCCTGATGTGACTCATCAAGGCCCCTCTGATTCTTATAATTCATCTCACACTGATAATCAGATTCATGTCTCAGTCCTGGTTTTCTATAGCCTGTCCGTCCATGGGAGTGGATCTCTCCTTTACTGTGGTTCTCCCTGAGGTTTCTCCTTTTCCCCACTGGGTTTTGGAGTTTTTCCTTGACGCGAAGGAGGGTCTAAGGACGGGATGCCAGGGTCACTGACTGAATTTTGTGAGGCAACTGATATGATGTTGGGCTTTAAATAAAATTGAATTGCATTTCCCAGATCCTGATTTTTAGCCGCTTCCTAAAAAGAGACCAGATTCAGTGTATCTGCATTGACATTTGTCAGTTAACTCTTATTTCCACTGAGATGATTAGGATTAATGTCACTAGCAAAGAAGACGTTTGCAGGATTTGAACCTGCGAGGGCAGAACCCAATGGATTTCAAATCCATCGCCTTAACCACTCGGCCACAACAACCTGGATCCATGCACCAAGGAACATCTTGGTGCTAAGACCAAACCATCCTAGACCTGTTTGTCTAAAACAAATACTGCAACACTGAATTCTCGCCTAGTGTTTGACCTATTCCCGTGTCTCCCACGGTATCTTAGGACTCCAAGCCTTTTCTGACCAATCAGAGCAGAGAACTGAACAAAGCCGTGACTTTCAAATGTTGAAAGCAGCGGCTGTTGAGCGTCAAACGGCTTCAGTCGACTCCCTGACGACCTGCGGAGGTTCACAAGTCCCAACCTGCCCCTGAATACACTCAACCTGCTGACGGGAGGCTGGGATTCTGCTGTTTGATCCTCGGCTTTCACTGTAAACGGTGTCTTCATGTAAAAGCTCGTTAAACACAGGGGTAGGAGTTCTAAACGAGCAGAGGTCTGGGTGTCTGTTCCACTGTGGAAGTTATTGATAACAGTTTTATCCAGTATTTAAATGAGTTTTAAAGGTGCTCAGACACTGAGATGTATACAAGAAAAACGATATATGCAAAAACAACCTTAAAAGCTTAATTTATTCTGGATCATTACCAAAATCGACTCATCTGTTCATGGTAACGGTCTTAATATTTGAAGGTTTGGGCTAAACTTTGGGTTTTCTTGCTAACAATGAAAACATAACCTCCTTGTAGGAGGTAATTCTTTATTTGTGATGGATTTATTCAGTCTTTACAGGAAACTGAATGATACCATCTTTAAATCCAAGAGTGGAATATCACTTTTTCTGATTAACATTTTCATTATTTCAAATTAAGTCTTTATTTTGAGATTTTATCTTATATCAAGATATTAAGTCATTACTTAGAGATTTCTCCTTATTTTGAAATATTAAGTAATTAATTTGAGATATTATCTCCTTATTTTGGTATAACATGCTGTTGAAATGAGTTAAATCTCAAAATAACAAACTAAAAAATTAAAAAATACATATGTAGTTTTTTTTTTACACATGCAGTTCTACAACTAAAGAACTAAAGAACTTTGGAGAAAAAGGTCAAAACCGAGCAGAGAAACATATAAAATTCAGAAAAAGTGCTGAAGTGAAGGAAAGTAAAGCAGCAAGAATAGAAGTCAGTGTGATGAGGCTTTAAATGTTCTTATCTTCCACCTCTGTTGAAATAATCTTATCAACAGGTTCAGCCTTAAATAAACAAACTGCCCCCAGTAACAAACCTGTTGGATCGTTGTTGATGCAGCAGCTGATTCAATGCAAAAAGTCACAAGTTGTGTTTTACATTTTCAATCTGCTAAATTCAATAAATTCCGGATCCAAAGTTGCACAAAACTTTATTAGCATCAACAATGTTCATGTGTGTCATTGAAATGTAAAAGTTGATGCATCTTAAAAATAAAATAAGATAAAAAGTGCAATTTCCTGCATTAAAATCAAGTAAAACTGAAATACTATATGATGATATATGTAGTTTAATATATTCCATTGCATCATTGCGTGTTAGTTTCTATTTAATGCACCAAAACTTTAGATATTTACATCCTTTGTGATTCTAATCTATGTTAGGTTTAGGTTAATTCATGCATACATTAGTTTAGTAATACAGAAGGTTAATTAATAGTTTTATTAGTTGTTTTCTTCTTTATTCTGGTTTTCTATGCACCTACTTTAATAATTATTTTACTGTATTAACTTTATTTTGTTGTATTTGACATGCATATACCTACATATGTTTGTTTTTAACCTTTCATCATAATCATATTCTGGAAAAAAAATGAATTATCTCCCAATTCTGGATAATTCTACTTAATATTGTACTAATTGTATTAAATGCATGATATTTCCCTCTAATAAGATTTAATTTGTTGCTGTGCACATGTTTAATCTACTAATAATCCTCTGTTTTATCTTCCTAACCTGCATGTTCTGCATCAGTATATCTGTGCATGTTGTTTCTGTAGTGATTTCTGCTTCTTTATGAGTGATTTTAATAGTTTTATCCAGTTTTTTCCTCTTTCCTGCAGCTTTAAACAGCGTTTGGCGGCAGATTGTGTGGATTCCGGCCTCTTATGTAACTGGCGGCTCCTTTGCATGCGGGGCGGGATCCTGGTTTTGCGGAAAAAAAAAAACTCACCGCAACTTTTTTCGCGCTGCGTCTCAGGTGCTATTAGCGCCACTCCGCAAGCCCCGCCCCCAGCCCCTCCCCCATCCATCTGTCTGTTTCAGCTAATTACACACAGAGGCCTGTTGATGAGGTCAAAGGTTTTAATAGATTAATTAGCAGGTTTCTGGGTTCTAATTGATGCTGCTGTCACTGTGGGAGAAGCCAGACTCCTCAGAGATCGTCTGTACTGAGAAGAGGACTCACTCCCATATTGAAATGTGGAAAAGCCCTTGAATTATTATCATTACTAGATCTCAGCTAGTCTAAGACAGGTCTGTGATTTCCCATCTATCTATCTATCTATCTATCTATCTATCTATCTATCTATCTATCTATCTATCTATCTATCTATCTATCTATCTATCTATCTATCTATCTATCTATCTATCTATCTATCTATCTATCTATCTATCTATCTATCTATCTATCTATCTAGACTAATAATGTATAGTAAAGAAAAAGTCATGTTTTATTTGTATTTTACAGATTATTACACCTTTATTCCAAAGGTGCCAAACTGTACCTTTGAAATTTTAGTCTAAAATACAAAATATTATTATTAATACATATTATTTATTAATACTATCAGTATTTTGCTTATTACAGAATTGAATCTACTACATTACAATGTAATTACCTAATAAAGACTGAATATTATGTTTGTTCTAAATAAACTAACACATAATTACACAGCCTTTGTATCCTGTATCCTGATAAATCATCAGAGTGAGACGTCACATTCCTCCCAGCTTCGGACACAGCGCGCCTGTTGCCCCGCCAACGCGAAACCGGAGGCGTGTCCGATGCGCGCGCTGATTGGTCGAGACCGACGCGCTAAACCGGCACGGCGGCGCCGATTGGCCGGGAGCTGGGTGACGCGGCCGAGCAACCTGGCCGCTGATTGGCCGGCGCGATCCCGACGTCAGAGGGCGCCAGAAAACAAGCTTTAGCGGGTGGGCAGAGAGCAGTCCGCTAACAGGAGGAGCAGAGGGCAGAGCTTTAAGGTTTAATTATTCCAAAAAGAGGGAAACGCGCTGCTATGTTCTCTGAAAATAACTAGAAGCTGTAAAACCACCGGACACTGCGATACAGCGGGAATTTTAGCAGGAGAAGCAGAAAAAAAGGTGAGTCACGTGGGTTTCCCTGCCTGCTATAACAGTTATACTGATCAGCTGATCTGCTAATGTTAGCTAAGTAGTTAAATAACCTTAAATCAGCTTTACCGACTTGTAGATAAGTCCCATCTTTATATTTATTACCCTATATTTATCTCGATATATGGACTAAGTTGAGTGAATGACCCTTTTATTGAGCTAATAACGTGACATCACTACAACCCCCAGTTGCTGTCATTTATTTAAAGTCGTGCAATAAAACATCAAGCTATAAACTTGTCACATTAACTGCAGCTGTTCATTATGTTAACAACAAGGTAAACTTTTGCACAGAGCTATACTTGGTTAGTTTAACCCGAAGCAGCGCAGTTAGCCCGCTAAGGGCTAATTAGCTGATGTTCTTTGCGCCAAATTCAGCTGACCACTACCACTACTCCACAGTTTTCTGCACAGGATGAAGTGTTTTTCAATGCACTTCTGCATGCATATATCAAGATAGAAGAGAAACCAGAACTTTTAGAGGATTATTTCTACATCAGCATATTTCTAAAAATTATTTAAGCCACTATTATATAATATTTTTAACAGGTAGAAGCATCAGATCTTTACAATCAATTACTACAAGTGTTTTTCTTGAAAATAACTCATCCTTTAATGTTCTGACAGAATGTAATTAGAGTTTTTACATTTTTTAAATCTATATAACTACCATGCTATTACATTTTTATTACAGTACAGAACACATGAAGTAAACTTGAATGGACAAATAAATGCAATAATATAGAATAAAGATGTATTAAAGAGCGTATTTTAAGTGTTTAAGACACTATTATTAATGCTCCGGTTCTATCATCCTTATATGAGATGTTAAATATTTGCCTTTTTGTTTTTCGGCTGCAGATTCCACAAGATGGAAGTTAAATGTGTCGCACTGAAAGATCTCACGAGTCCATGGAAAAGTTTCCCCCTGGAGCCTGAGGAGGAGGAGGACCAGGTCCAAAGTGAACAAAAGGTGAGCTGGACTTCATCTGGATCCAGTCCGGGCTGTGCTGCAGGTTTGATTATTAGCATATGGCAGAGAAAGAATTCTGGGATTCACATTTAAATCAGTTGATTTAGCTTTAACTCTTCCTCTGCTATTTCTATCCATTATGTCTTAAATCAGCTGATTTAATGTTTTGCTGCAGGAAACAGTATAAATACAGCTGCTTTTTACACTGATGTGTAAATAAACTAGTTGTAAATGATGAATTAACCTCATCTCATCCTCTGACAAACTATTATTCTCTAGTTTATATTTATCCATATTATTTTCTCTAAATATACTGTGTGAATAAGCTTGTTATTCAAGCTCCTGGTGTGAAATCAACACTAGTTTATCTTATTTATCTCTAGTGAGGTTTTAAATGAAATGCTTTAACACGTCTTAATAAATGCTGTTATAATTTAATTTAATTAATAACCATCTACTGCACCATGCGGGTTTTGTAGTATAGGGCTTTTTCTTATTTTGTCAGTCTGTGTAAAAAGGAGCAAAAAAAGTATTTCCTGGTGTTATGATGGAATTATTATTTGTCCTTCAAAGTAAAAGACATGATTTTTTGCAGCTAAACAGTAAAACATTGATTGATTATTACTGATTTTTATTAATATCGAATTAAAGTAATGTTATAGGGAAATGAAAATTAAAAATTCACTAAATAGAAAAGTTTATTTTATTCTGTCATTCAACTTCTGTGCATTAATTATAGATTATGTTAAGTCAGGGATATTGTTAGAGACATTTCATACATTTTTGAGGTAATAAATATTAATATATATTAGTTTAATTCAGACCAAATAGGAAAATCACTCATGAAAACAAGAATATTTCTAATTTATTGTGAGTAGTATTTTTAGATCATACTTGTTTAAAACAGGAGGTAGACTTCACGCAGCTTGTGTCGTCAGCAGGGGTCAAATGTTCACAGCTTGAAAATCAACATGAGGTAGAATGTCTCTGGTGTAAATGCCATGACTTTATGAACTACAACTCACTTAGTATATTGATTATAAGTATATTGATTAATACATTTTATTAAGTATATTGAGTAATAGCCTTTTGTTACTACATTCCCCCCCCATGGTCCTGGAAAGGACCATCAATCAAAAACAAATCATAACTCCACAATGTATGTTTATATTCTGCACACTCTGATTAATAAGGTAAGGCATAAAAAAAAATCCAGCATACCACTTCAGTGTGATATCCCTTCACCTTGTACATCTACCTATCCCTCAGTGAGGACCACCAAGAGGTGAGGTCCCAATTGCAAAGACAATTGTACAACTCCACCTCAGGGCCATCCCGGGACTTTCTCATCCTAATGGTCCAGTAGTCGTCACTGTTGGGCCCCGAGCTTGAACCCTGCAGACATGGCCAGGGAAACATCCTTCCCTCTGTAGACATTTTACCTGAATGGTCACCGACCCTTCCTCACGACAGTCCGTGCTTTGAGGATACCCCAGCCAATGCTTACCCACTGACTCGGTTCTTATTTCTTCTGTCAGTACATAATCATATACATCTGCTTTGACATGCATTATGTTTGATTTTCCCATTTTCATTGTCTACTATCCCCTTGTTAGTAGCTAGTGTAATCATTGCCAAGGCACATGTATCTAATGTGTTTTGTGTGGTAGCTATGTTAGGATTAGGTGTAGTTAATACTAAGACTTCCCCCGTTCATCATGTAACTAATCTGAATCAGAGGAAAGCCAGTCCCGCCCCGGCGTGGGTGGGTATACAAACGCCTGCGGGCCGTAGGAGCCCGGCGTTTCAGCTTGTGTAGGAAGTGGTGACGGGCATGCAGGTGTTGAGCGATGTGATGTGCCTGCCACAGCACCATCAGAGCTCTGTGTGTGTTGTGAACGGTGTTCGTCAGCAGTCGTTGGAGCCTCCTCAGACCGCGCCCGGCCTGCAGAACCAGTTGCATCAGCGGGAGGCTCATCACACCCAGCAGGCGAATCGGCAGTGTCAGAACGCTCGGACTCACTTGACTGTAACCTCTGCTGACGGCGGGCCGACAGCCGTGCAGACCTCCTTTCTCCATGTGGAGGGAGTGATTCCGAATGTGGGGAGGCGGGAGAACGGCTGGAACCAGTAGCAGGAGGGAGGCTTTGCACCGCCCTATCAGCACGCTCAGACTCCGACGGGCCTGGAAAGTGCCCAGGCGGGTCGGGAGGTTTATGGCGGGTACAATGGTTCTTATGGAACCAGAAGGGCTTACCTTCGACCTTTAGGGCAGTGGGGGTGGTAAGCACGACTTTAAAAGCTCCCTCCCTACGGGGTTCGTTCCACTGACGCCTAAACACCCGTATGAACACCTGGTCACCAACTTGGACGTCACGCACATTAACTGGGATGTGCACCTCGTCCTTCCCGTGGGCTTCTTTTACCTGTTGAAACACAAGTCTGTGGATTTGAGTTAAAGCACGCAGATATTCACCCAACTCACGTACATAATATGGTTATAATGTTTTTATTTTACGGTTATACATATATTTACACAGGCCTTTTTTACCGGTTTACTGTACCTACAGTATTTTGCTCCTGTCTAGGACCACTCCGCAAAAGGCAAAAGTGGCTCCTCACCTCAGACAGAACCCGTTTTACTCCTTTGTCCCTGCCTAGGACCACTTCCTCGATAGGCAAAGTGGCTTCTCACCTCAGACGGTACTTTTTAACCTTAAACAGTACTGTTTGAATCATGTAACATGTTGCACTCATTAAACAGAACTCAACCACAAAGTACGTTAATTATCAAATCCATATATTAAAGATACATTAAACAAAGCGCATTAATTATCAGATCATAATTCTATTGTCACTTTTTGCTGCTTCATACACAAACAAACGGCATCTCATGAAAGTTGAGACCACAGTGAGTTTAGCAGTATCACAACAAACTCTACCAGCAGTCAAAGTGTACAGCAGCACATACCATCTATTTATAGCAACTAGCTGAAACTCTATCTTGCCTTTACAATACTTTAAAGAGAGGTTGTGCTAAAAAATGAGAAAAATCAGATTAGAACTTCAGAGGTTAAGAAATACAAACATATACGGTTATTTTTAAACACTTCCTGTACGATTCTCATCCCAACTAATACTGCCTGATCAATTCTTCTCTGACTTTTCACATATTCAGCCATCACATATATCAGTGCTCCAAGACACATGAGTGACATAATAATCCATACACAAATTAACCGATTAAATATGCATTTCTCAAGTTTATCCATCCCACAATCATCATACTTTCACATATAATATCAATCATTCAATGTTTGGATCCGATTACCAGCTGCTACTGCTCATATACACATTTAATATTCTTTTTAGTACTAGGTTCTTTTTAGGATAGTTTATCAGAACCTTCTGACCACTGGACCAGGTAGAGGTTGGATCCCCATAAATTTGGAAAAAGAAAAAAGAAATTGGTATCTCACCTGTTCTTGGTGGATATGTGGGCCCCTGGGGTCCTGCGGCCGTCCGGCCCTGTCACTTCCTCCTGGCTCGCCAATTGTTAATGTAGTGACAAAAGACTATTACTCAATATACTTAATAAAATGTATTAATCAATATACTTATAATCAATATACTAAGTGAGTTGTAGTTCATAAAGTCATGGCATTTACACCAGAGACATTCTACCTCATGTTGATTTTCAAGCTGTGAACATTTGACCCCT
This sequence comes from Lepturacanthus savala, assembly GCA_030544235.1. Classification (NCBI taxonomy): domain Eukaryota; kingdom Metazoa; phylum Chordata; class Actinopteri; order Scombriformes; family Trichiuridae; genus Lepturacanthus; species Lepturacanthus savala. The sequence goes on from CM060474.1 coordinate 22,231,509, forward strand.
GCTGACGACACAAGCTGCGTGAAGTCTACCTCCTGTTTTAAACAAGTATGATCTAAAAATGTAGTCCAACACTGAAACCATGGCGCCAACACTGAAGTCATGGCAATCTTAGATGACCTCATGCCATAGGTCCAGTTGCATTCCAAACAAGATATGGGTCAAGCTCCTCCTGTTAAGGGAAGGGACTTTGCATCAGCCAGTTTAAAAAAATACATGGTGACATGTACATCCTCGGTTAGAATTGACATGTATGGTAATACCGGTGGAAAACAGTGAAAACTGTATGAAACAGCAGGCGGGGCCTGGGGAGGAGTCCCCAGACCCCAAATTATATAAAAGCTCTGAACTTTTCAGTCGGTTTTCAGACTTAGCCCGGGCTACTTCTCATGTCTGGTTAACATTGTATTCTCTGCAATAAACCATCGTTGGACCGTGAACCAGCTGATCCTGTCTCATCTTTAATGTTCTTGTGACTTCTCATTTTTGTTATTCCGTACTAAGACTTAGACTAATTTATTGCTTATTGGATATTGAACAAAGGTCACTACACAAGCTAAAGTCAAAGTTTTCAATGATTATTTTAGAATTCTCCCGCGTGCATCCATACCAGCTGATATTTTCAAAATAAAAGAAAAGAAATCCTCACAGAAGCAGACAAACAAGCTGTTTCTGTTACAGGAAAACATGTGTGGTGTGAGGAGGAGATCCACGCCGACCGTGTCCAACATCACCCCCATCAAACACGCGGCGTCGGCCGAGCCCTGGACGCCCACCGCCAACCTGAAGATGCTGGTCAGCGCCGCCAGCCCCGACATGAGGGACCGGGAGATGAAGAAGGTTCTGTTCAGACCCATCGAGAACGAGAAGGAAACAGCAGAAGATACGGAGGCGGACGACGCTACTCGGGTACGAGGAGTAACACCGAAGATGGAGAATGTTGGAAATACTTTTTATTTAATTATCTGCAGCGTCAGTTTGTGAGAAACGTTTCTACACATCAGGATGAAACAAGAAAAGAAGCTTCTGAAAACAGTAAAACATCAATATATATTCACTGGAGCTACAACAAATACAGTGGGGGTTAAAATACTTGATATTCTGGTTTGATTACAGCAAATAAAAGGTCAATTAATGACTATTTATGTGATTGAGGAGTGAATTAAATAAAGATTATGCTACAAAATACACAATAAATCAGGGATATTGTTAGATTTCATGTATTAATCTAATGAAAATGGTGTTTTTCTCATAAAATATCATTAATATCAAAGGAATTTGATATTCCTGTATTTTTAAAATACAGTTTGTAAACGAACTAAATGTAGATTTTATGTTCATGTTGGTTTAACTGAAGCTGAAAAATGATAAATGATAAATATATAATCACCTAGAATATAAAACATGTGTATTTAATGTTTTAAAACCTTTTAAATAGATTTAAATTATCTGGTGCCAAGTTTATTTTTCCCCTAATTATATTTAAAGACCAAATTTCAGTTTGATAAATTATAGATTTATTTCCTGTATATTTTAATTCCTGTGGAATTCTGCAGCTCTATTCTGGAGTTTCAGTCTTTTGATTTCAGCTGAATTCTCTATAAAATGGTATAAACCGGTGGTGAAATGTTCCTTTTTGTGTGTTTAATGGTCCAGTTTGATGCTGTGGAGGAAGAAGACGATGCAGAGAAGAAGCCCAGCAGGAAACAGAAGAGTCTGGGTTTGTTGTGCCAGAAATTCCTGGCTCTTTACCCGGATTATCCACCACCACAGAAACCAATCTGGATCTCTCTGGATGAGGTGGCCACCAACCTGGGTGAGAGTCCGTAGACTGGAAACTACTAATATATGCAGGGAAATACTAAAATACTGATAGATGGAGGGAAAATACTGATATATGCAGGGAAATACTAAAAATACTAATATATGGAGGAAAAATACTAATATATGGAGGTAATATACTAATATATGGAGGGAAATACTGATATATGGAGGTAATATACTAATATATGGAGGTAATATACTAATATATGGAGGTAATATACTAATATATGGAGGTAATATACTAATATATGGAGGTAATATACTAATATATGGAGGTAAAATACTAATATATGGAGGTAATATACTAATATATGGAGGTAATATACTAATATATGGAGGTAATATACTAATATATGGAGGTAAAATACTGATATATGGAGGTAATATACTAATATATGGAGGTAAAATACTGATATATGGAGGTAATATACTCATATATGGAGGTAAAATACTGATATATGGAGGTAAAATACTGATATATGGAGGTAATATACTAATATATGGAGGTAATATACTGATATATGGAGGTAAAATACTGATATATGCAGGGAAATACAAAAAATAGTAATATATGGAGGGAAAATACTAATATATGGAGGTAATATACTAATATATGGAGGTAATATACTAATATATGGAGGTAATATACTAATATATGGAGGTAATATACTAATATATGGAGGTAAATACTAATATATGGAGGTAAAATACTGATATATGGAGGTAATATACTAATATATGGAGGTAATATACTAATATATGGAGGTAATATACTAATATATGGAGGTAATATACTAATATATGGAGGTAATATACTAATATATGGAGGTAATATACTAATATATGGAGGTAAATACTAATATATGGAGGTAATATACTAATATATGGAGGTAATATACTAATATATGGAGGTAATATACTAATATATGGAGGTAATATACTGATATATGGAGGTAATATACTAATATATGGAGGTAAATACTAATATATGGAGGTAATATACTAATATATGGAGGTAAATACTAATATATGGAGGTAATATACTAATATATGGAGGTAATATACTAATATATGGAGGTAAATACTAATATATGGAGGTAATATACTAATATATGGAGGTAATATACTAATATATGGAGGTAAATACTAATATATGGAGGTAATATACTAATATATGGAGGTAATATACTAATATATGGAGGTAATATACTAATATATGGAGGTAAATACTAATATATGGAGGTAAATACTAATATATGGAGGTAATATACTAATATATGGAGGTAAAATACTGATATATGGAGGGAAAATACTAATATATGGAGGGAAAATACTGATATATGGAGGTAATATACTAATATATGGAGGTAATATACTAATATATGGAGGTAAATACTAATATATGGAGGTAATATACTAATATATGGAGGTAAAATACTGATATATGGAGGGAAAATACTAATATATGGAGGGAAAATACTGATATATGGAGGTAATATACTAATATATGGAGGTAATATACTAATATATGGAGGTAATATACTAATATATGGAGGTAATATACTAATATATGGAGGTAATATACTAATATATGGAGGTAATATACTAATATATGGAGGTAAATACTAATATATGGAGGTAATATACTCATATATGGAGGGGAGCTACTAACAGTGAGTCTACAGTTTCATAACATGATGTGATGGAGCTTTAATTTCCCTGATCATCAATAATCTCTGTGTAATCAATAATTTCAGGCGTGGAGCGGCGGCGTATCTACGACATCGTCAACGTCCTGGAGTCCCTGATGATCGTGGGTCGGATCGCTAAGAACAGCTACACCTGGCACGGACGCCATCACCTGGCGGCGACGCTGGAGGAGCTGCAGCGCCGCGGCCGGCAGCAGGGATACCACCTCCACCTGGAGCAGGCCAGGGAGGCGGGGCCTGGACGGGAGGAGGAGGACGGAGACGCCGGACACGGTGAATTAAAGTCCCCACAGCAAAATACAACACTGCTTTAATTATTTAACACTGATGAGTCATTTCTACACACATCAAACAGCGACTAGTGGAAATTCTGTCTTAACTTTGCAGGTTTCTGATGAAAAGTTGGACTAAAGAGTTAAAAACGCTGCTTTTAGTCATTTTCTTTGTTTAGTGCTTCTGTCAACTCTCAACTAAAACCTAAAAAATCAGGCTGGAGCTGAAGAAGTTAAAACGGTGATTAAAACACTGATGTTCTAGGATAAAATACTAGAAACTATTCACTTATTCACCTCCCAGTGGCTTCTGGGATACGTAGTTCTCTTATAACTTCTCTGTCTCTATCAGCAGAAATAAAGCAGCTGATTTTATTGTTCCAGTTATTAGATAAACAACAGAAGCATCGTCAACCCTCAGGTTTCCATGGCGACACACACACACAGCTTTGTATGAAGTGTGTTTTGACTTGTGATTGGATAATAGCAGCAGTGATTACAGAGGAAGGCTGTTATTAATGACGTCGTCTGCTGCAGAATCCTCTGAACGTGACGCTTGTGTCGTCCACAGCTGCAGGAAACAGAAAAGACAAGTCTCTACGCATCATGAGCCAGAAGTTCGTCATGTTGTTCCTGGTTTCTAGAACCCAGACGGTGACTCTGGACACGGCCGCGAAGATCCTCATCGAGGAGAGTCAGGACCAGTCCAGTCACAGCAAGTACAAGAGTAAGAAAGAACAGAAAATAACGTCTCTAAACATGAAGATTCAACCTGAAATCTCTTTAATTTGTTACTATTTGTTACTATTATAGGAGAATAAAGAAAGCAGGAAATAATCAGAGGAAATCTATTATCAAAGGAGTTGGAAACAAATCTAATGATTGATTTTGGTCAAAAATATAAGTTTAAAAATGTAAAACATTAAAATGAAAGTGAATTAATTTAATCTTGTTTCATTAAAACAAGTTAAAATTGACAAAAATTAAGAAAACGACTTCAATTGGAGGAAAACGTGTAGATCAAAGGACATAAAAGATAAAAAGCAACAAATAAAATAAATGAGTTTTTAAAAAGGAGATTAAAAGTCAGAATTATGAGATAAAAAGTAATAATTAATAAAATAAGTAAAATGAATATATTTGGGAAAGAAACTTATTCACTTCAAAAGGAAAATATTAGATAAAAAAACAAGAAAATATAAAAGATAAAAAGAAACCAGGAAATAACCAGAGAATCGAAGAGAATTTAGACGTTTTCTTCTTTAAAAATGACTGAAACTGATCATCAATATATTTATATTTAGATTAATATTCAGATCTTTTACTTCAGTAAATTTAAAGTCCTATAAATAATAAATGTAGCAGCTGAATGTTCTTAAAACACTAAAATAAGAGTATTTATTTTATGTTATGAAGCTGATTAAAGATGATTCATTCTGTTTTCACATTTTAGATTTTCTCTAATCTTTGATTTTTGGGGAAATATTAGATCATTTCAACAATTATTGTTGTGAGAAACTAAAACCTTTATTTGTTGGAGTGTTAACAACTACCAGACGTGTGAAATGTCACAAGTTTCATCTTTAACCACGTGTTTTATATTTTAAAAACTTGTTTTTTATCTATTATCTGCATCTGAAAAGTAGCTGAATTCATAAAGTGGAGTAAAAATCACAGTTTTCCGTCTGTAAAACGCAGTAAAATGATGAAAGCTCCTGTTTCTGCAGCGAAGGTTCGGCGTCTGTACGACATCGCCAACGTTCTCACCAGCCTGGGGTTAATCGAGAAAGTCCACGTCCGAGAGGAGAGAGGCAGGAAACCGGCCTTTAAATGGCACGGACCCGTCCACTTCAACAACTCTGGGGCCGCTGGTGAGGATCCAACACGGAATTCATGCTTTAAGAATCCAGGAAATGGTGAAGACAGCCAGGAATATGAGAGGAAAGTTAGAAATATGAGATAAAAAGTTAGAAATATGAGATAAAACGTCAGAAATATGAGATAAAACATCAGAAATATGAGATAAAACGTCAGAAATATGAGATAAAAGGTCAGAAATATGAGATAAAAAGTTAGAAATATGAGATAAAAAGTTAGAAATATGAGATAAAATGTTAGAAATATGAGATAAAATGTCAGAAATATGAGATAAAAAGTCAGAAATATGAGATAAAATGTCAGAAATATGAGATAAAAAGTCAGAAATATGAGATAAAATGTTAGAAATATGAGATAAAATGTCAGAAATATGAGATAAAAAGTCAGAAATATGAGATAAAATGTCAGAAATATGAGATAAAAAGTCAGAAATATGAGATAAAATGTTAGAAATATGAGATAAAAAGTCAGAAATATGAGATAAAATGTTAGAAATATGAGATAAAAAGTTAGAAATATGAGATAAAAAGTTAGAAATATGAGATAAAATGTTAGAAATATGAGATAAAAAGTTAGAAATATGAGATAAAAGGTCAGAAATATGAGATAAAAGGTCAGAAATATGAGATAAAAAGTCAGAAATATGAGATAAAATGTCAGAAATATGAGATAAAAAGTCAGAAATATGAGATAAAATGTCAGAAATATGAGATAAAATGTTAGAAATATGAGATAAAAAGTTAGAAATATGAGATAAAAGGTCAGAAATATGAGATAAAAAGTCAGAAATATGAGATAAAATGTCAGAAATATGAGATAAAATGTCAGAAATATGAGATAAAAAGTCAGAAATATGAGATAAAATGTCAGAAATATGAGATAAAAAGTCAGAAATATGAGATAAAATGTCAGAAATATGAGATAAAAAGTCAGAAATATGAGATAAAATGTCAGAAATATGAGATAAAAAGTCAGAAATATGAGATAAAATGTTAGAAATATGAGATAAAAAGTTAGAAATATGAGATAAAAGGTCAGAAATATGAGATAAAAGGTCAGAAATATGAGATAAAAAGTCAGAAATATGAGATAAAAAGTCAGAAATATGAGATAAAGAGTCAGAAATATGAGATAAAGAGTCAGAAATATGAGATAAAAAGTTAGAAATATGAGATAATATGAGATAAAACCCTTTATTTATTGTTGTAGCTGATGTTTTCTATGTGCTTTATGAATAAAACTCCATCCTGGATCCGTTTATTTCCACTTTTAACCAGTTAATTCTGTATTTCCTGTGATTTTCAGCAGTAAAAGTGTCGTTTCCTGCAGAATCGTCCGTTTCTCCTCCTGAAGCCACTCAGGACCTGAGGAGAGTCAGGATGTCCCGTCACGCCTCCTTCAACGTCACGCCCACGTCCGCCGCCGTCCAGCGGCAGGTTAGCTCCGCCCCCAGCAGCCCACGCCGTGAACCCACAGGTGCGACCTCCACCTGCAGCTTTATTTAATGAACCACAGTCAGAACTATTAGTTTACCACGGTTTCTGCTTTCTGGCTCCGTTTACAGCTCAGCCGGTGGATTATTCCAGGAAAGCTGCAGGAAACGGAGCCGTGTGTCGACTCCGGTTTGAAACCAGCACAGAGTGAGTTTATCTGCTTTAATTAGCAAATTATCAATGATAGAAAACATTTAAATGCAGTTCCAGACAATTATTAATGGACAAGTACATGAAGGAGGAGCTTTAACCTGTTAAAATACAAAAAACACTCCTTTTATTCATAAAACACAGGAGAAAAGCTCAGATACAACAAATATATAAATGTATATATTCTGTAGAGAAAAGTAGAATTATATTAAAAAAAAAACCGATTCAGAACAAATGTTTTTTAAAAATGATTAAAATCAATTATTGATTAAATAAAATAGTTGGAAACAGATCTATTGATTGACTTTCTTTTTTGATTTTGGTCAAATGTGGAAAAATATGAGTTTAAAAATGTAGAAGTTAATTAATTAATTTAATCTTGTTTCATTAAAACAAGTTAAAATTGAATAAAATTAAAATATTTTAGAAAAAAAATGTACAATTAAGGAAAAACGTCCAGATCAAACAACATAAAAGATAAAAAGTAACAAATAAAATGATAAAAAGACAAAAAAATATAAGTTTTTAAAATATTATATTATGAGATAAAAAATTTATAACAAATAAAACAAATACATGTGGAAAATGTGTGAAAAGAAAAATATTAGATGACAAAGAATTGACTGAAGTTGATTAATTGATTATCAATATATTTATATTTTGACACCATTCGATAATTCAGATCAAACAAAAAATAGATACAAAATTTAAAAATGTATAAAAAGTTAAAATGATTAGATTCAATGGGAACAAAAATTTGATAAATCGAGAAATTAGGGTTAAAAAAACTGAAGATTCAACCTAAAATGTCTTTTTTTGTCCAAAGATCATCAGTTTATTATTATAGAGACTAAAGAAACCAGGAAATAATCAGAGAAGAGAAGCTGGAACCAGAGAATTTAGATGTTTATTAATTAATAAATGACTAATCAGTGTTTATAGTAGTTCATGTTATTTCTAATAATGATTCTCCTCCTGGTTTCTCAGCAGCAGTCATCATCATCATCATCATCCTCATCCTCCTTCCTCCTCCTCCCTCTACTCCGACCACCTCCTGCCTCCTCCCTCCTCCCCTCACTGCCTGGCCTACCTGCCCAGCCTGTCCCAGCCCTCCGTGGTCATGGTCTACAAGGCCCCAGACCAGGGCCCCGAAGGTCAGAGGTCACCAGGCTCAGAGGAAGGGAGGAAGAGGAGGAGGGAGGAGAGAGAAGAGGAGCAGGAGGAGGAGGAGGTGGTGAGGAAGAAGGGAACTGCTGGAGTAGAGGAGAACCACAAGGTGAGATGGAGTCAAATATAGACGATCAATAATCAATATTACTGTATATTATCAGTTATAGACTATCAATCAGATCCCGCCTCGTCAGTCCTTTCACAATAAGAGTCCAGGTTGATTTAATTTAATTTATTATTTTTTATTATTTCAGATTGAATCTTCATCATCAGACAGTTTAAAGTCCAGAGAAACAGCAGATGAAGCCGTCCAGCCGTCACACTACCTCTATGTTCCCAACAACGCAGGTAACACACACACACACACACACACACACACACACACCTGGATGCAATTAGAACATGTTCAACTATAAATTCTAATGAAATACAGTAAAAAAAACATTTAAAATAAAATTAATACGACACTGACAACAGTGGAACGAGTTTTAGTGACAGTTTCTGGTTCCTCCTTCTCCTCTTCCTCCAGGTCTGAACAGCCTGAACTTCCTCCTATCTGGAGGTCAGCCCGTCTCCATGGCGACCGGCGGCGTCCCGGCTCTAGCGCTGCCGTACGTCCTGCTTCCGTCCTCGGCTCTGAGCCGTTTCCCGTCTCCGCTGCTTCCCGACGCCGCCCTCAGCTTCAGCCTCATGTCTCCGGCCCACTTCATGGTCGGGGCGGCGCCGTACGGCCTGGCGGCTGAAATAAACGGACCGGCGCCGGTGCCGCCGTCCACGCCGGAGCAGGGTCAGCTGTACGTCTCCATGGCAACGGCGTCTCATTCTCCTTTAAGACCGAGAACCGCCGTCAACATCACCACTCCAGAACAGCTGGTAAGAAGTTTAGAGACAGGAAGTAACACCAGAGAAGAGGGTTTTAATGATTTTAAATAGATTTAATCAAATTTAATTTAACATTTAAATTAAATTAGTACATGAAACATGATTCTGTGCATGTTTTCTCTGACCTGACGTCATCTTTTTCTTCCCAGACTCCTCACACCCCGAAGGAAACCACGGTTTCTGCCTCCAAGTCTTTCTTCCAGACGCCGGGAACTCTGGGAAACGTAGTCAGCGCCGCACCTGTCACTCGAAAACGAGGCTCCGCCCAGAGGAGGCTGGACATCGGCCACCCGGCGAGCAGCTAGAGACGACCACATCCAGACAATAACGCTCAGGTGTTAGCCCTAAAACTGAGGAATGTTTGTTAGTTTTCAGTTTAAAAAATAAGCAGGAATTTCCATTTTAACAGGAATCCTTCAGATATGAAGCTGAGGTGTCATGATGTGGTGCCAGTGAGGGATTTAGAGATGGAACTCCTGCGTTACTGGTTCTGTAAACCGTTCAGAAACGTGCCTCGTGGTTAAGTTATGACTCAAACAGTATTGCCAATAGAACAGCGCCCTCCTGTGGTGGGAGGCGGCCGCTGCCGTTTCCAGCCTTAAACATCCTCTCCAGCACATTTAAAGATGCTGGATACAAAAAAAGGTGTAATTACCACTCAACAAGGTTAAATACTTGATTTTTCGCCCAATCACGCTACCTAATTCCCCGTCGTATGTGTATTATAACCCACTTGCTATTTATATTGTAGCTAATATATGTTGATTACAGGGACTGTAATGGAACATTAACTGTTTTTTTTTAATTAGCACTACGTATTTGATGAAGTTGTGATCGTCTTTATTCGGCCCACGCATCATCGAGTTATTGTAGAGACTGATAATAGCAGACAATCCTCCCTTTAGCCTTTAGCTCATTTCAGACATTTAACTGTGAGGAGAAAAAAAAAATCACTAAAGCCTTAAAAAAAAAATGTTAATGGCCAACAAGATGCCGTGAATAACTCAAGGAATTCTTGAAGCACAAGAGGAGTGTGTGTGTGAGTGTGAGTGTGTGAGTGTGTGTGTGTGAGTGTGTGTGTGTGTGTGTGTGTGTGTGTGTGTGTGTGTGTGTGTGTGTGTGTGTGTGTGTGTGTGTGTGTGTGTGTGTGTGTGTGTGTGTGGAGTATCTGCAACCATATTATTCTATGGTTAAACACCAAACCCTTTAGCTGTTGTTGGAGACTAAAGGACCATGTGATGATGCTCTCAGGTACTTGAAACACTTGTGACTTCTGGAGAAATATCAGAGTACTGTAAAGAACTGTTGTTTTTATATATTATTCACTATTTATCCAGGAAAAGAAGAGCTCTGTCTTCTGTTGATTTTACTCTTCCAGTCCGACACATGTAGGAGATTCCCAGTAGGTGCAGTTTTGGGGTAAAGTTACTAAGAAGAGAGGTTTATTCTCTGTTTTTATTGCCTCACAGTTATTTTCCTGCAGACAAACCAACCAAAACGAACTTAATCTGTGCAGTACGAGCCATTGGGAACCAATCAGAAGCTCAAAGGCTGCACGGATAATCCGCTCTGACCGTTCCTAAAGGTGTTAGGTTTGAAGTCGATGCCATTTTTGTGCCATTTTAATACTTTCATACGCAGAATGTTAAAAGAAAAGCTGCTTCATGAAATAATGATTATTGCACTGCTAGTTTTAGGAGTCGTCTGCTGAGCTGTTCCTTCACTGTAGCTCCGCTCTCTCTCTGTAGTTACGGGCCAAACTGGTTCTTCTATGACTTTCACAAACTTGAAATAAAAGAAAATATGTATGAATATTTTTGTAATATGTGTCCTCTTTAATTTAAAGACTCGGATCATTCAGGATCATTGGTTGATGTTAGAAAAGTGTGACTGTACGATGATGATCAACAGGTGTATGTTGTAGGTATATTCAGTCTAATATGCAGGTGTTTTCCATATATTACAGAACATATATGCATAGAATATTTAAAAAGGTGATTTATTACAGGACTGATTTGATATTTCCATATTTGATTTTGGGTCAACATGTGTGTTAATGTTATATATTTAACATGAAATGAGTAGAGTAACTTCATGAAGCCTGTTTTGACAATAGATGATGTGACCACATCTGTTTCCACTTATAGCTCATTATGATATAAAGTGCTATGGTTTACAGCGATGGTGGTATAGTGGTGAGCATAGCTGCCTTCCAAGCAGTTGACCCGGGTTCGATTCCCGGCCATCGCAGCTCCTTCATTATGATGATATTTTACAGTAGAACAACACTTTTTATGTTCTTTAGGAACTTATTATCTCTGGAGATGTGTGGCTGTGTCACAGTTTCATAAAGGACTGAAGTGTTGTAGCTTTAGGTTGTAAATGCAGCACCACATCTGCTGAGTTGGGCAGCAAACGACCACAGATGAGTTGGTGGTTTCTCTATTATGACTCAGAGTCAATATTAATATTCAGATATAGTCGACAGATTTTAATCTGCATGATTAAAGTCGACTCTTCTGTTGCTCAAACTCATAGAGAGTTAAATATCATTGACCCTGACGTGATTTGAACACGCAACCTTCTGATCTGGAGTCAGACGCGCTACCGTTGCGCCACAGAGTCATACACCAACCATCTAATAGATTCATAAATTGATGTTGGATTGATAAAAATCCATAAATCATTCAAGTCACAGATGGTGACTGTGCTTGTTGATCTATATGTTACAGCAGGGAATCAATCCACACAGTATTCTGTGGCTAGTATTCACTTAGTTCCTGACTTGATATGATGGTTTGACTTTCTATGAACACCCTTCTAGGAGTTTAATTCCAACATAGATGAAAACATGAGTATTCAGATTTCCACCTTGACAGGTTTAACACTATGTATGTCTCCCCCTTAATATTTTTCTTAATCTCTTATCTCATTGTTTTAAGCTGTGTCAGCCAGGAAGTGTTTTTTTTTAACAGTTGACATTGGTTTCCATTTATAGCTCATTCTTATAATGATATAAAATCCATGGGCCACAGCGATGGTGGTATAGTGGTGAGCATAGCTGCCTTCCAAGCTGTTGACCCGGGTTCGATTCCCGGCCATCGCAGAGGTAATTCCATGAGGAGCTGCTTTATATGCTCAGATGGACTAGAAATCCTTTGGGGTCTCCCTGCGCAGGTTCGAATCCTGCCAACAACGAATATCTGATTGTTTTAAGCTGTATCAGCCAAAACAATCATACATGAACAACACAGAAAGGTCATTACTAAAGAAACTGATCCATGTCACATTAATAGAGATAACAAATCTATAAGCAATAGGGATATCCACACCCTGGAGAGGGTTGGGAATCAATTCAAAAATGTGGGATGTGTCGCCAAGATATCATGGAGTCAAAAAATAAGAACTAGTTAAAACCTTCTATATAGAACAAACCAATGTGGTGCCAACCCTGTCTTATAGTTTGTTGGGGTTTTTTTGAACATTAATTGAACAGTTGAACATTTATAGCTCATTCTTATAATGATATAACATGCATGGGCCACAGCGATGGTGGTATAGTGGTGAGCATAGCTGCCTTCCAAGCAGTTGACCCAGGTTCGATTCCCGGCCATCGCAGAGGTCTGGTTCTGTAATTCCATGAGGAGCTGCTTTATATGCTTTGTAGGATCATCGGCAGCTTTCAGAGAAGTCTGTGAGTGAAGCTCTGTAACTCTAATAGTCACTGAAACCATTTTAAGACAACTATATAGGCTGCTTCATAAAATAAAGATTATGGCGCTGCTACTTGTCTCTCTCTTTTTTTTATCGATTTACATGCATTTCTGCATGCATAATTGAAAAGTGAAGTGATCTGTTTCATAGGTTGTTGTGGCCGAGTGGTTAAGGCGATGGACTAGAAATCCATTGGGGTCTCCCCGCGCAGGTTCGAATCCTGCCAACAACGAGCAGTTTTATATCACTCATTGAAGCTTGATGGGATGATTCTTCTAGGTTCAAAACTGTGGCACAAGAAATTGGGGAAAATGTGGTAATTCCAGGAAACAATGTGGTGAAAGGTGTCATCTTCAATTTCCCAAAGGGATCAATGAAGTCCAATGTCAGATAATCTAGTCTACAGCAGGGGTGTCTCTACTGAGGCTGGAACATTTAAGGAAATATCTTTTTTTTAGGCAGAGCATCAAAACATCACATCCTTACAGTGTCTTCTTTCTATTTATAGAGTTGTTGTTATAACTCACTGATTCTTCTCTTCTACTCTCAGTTTTCTTCTCTTTTCCTCTCGTCTGCTCCTCCCCTGATGATGTAAACTGCTGAGTTGGCAGCAAATTCCTCCTTTTTTTCCTTTTTTCCTTCCATAGCGATGGTGGTATAGTGGTGAGCATAGCTGCCTTCCAAGCAGTTGACCCGGGTTCGATTCCCGGCCATCGCAGCTCCTTCTTTATGATGATATTTTACAGTAGCAGATGGTTTTATGTTGTTTAGAAACTTTTAGAAGTTAAAAATAGTTGGAAAGAAAGTGATTGAAGGTGTCCTAGGATAAAAAAACAGAGCATTTGTTATGAGAAGTAATTAACCTACTTTAAAGATGTGCATGTTGAAACAAAGGAGAAGTTTCAGTAAAAGTGATGCACATAAAAAAGGGAAAAGTGAGCAGTGAAAAGGATTCAGGAAATAAAACAAAGTGTCCACTATGTAGTGATCTGGTATCTGTAAACAGAAGCTTGACTCTTTCTAAATGAATGGATTTTCATTTAATGAGATTAAACGGACGGATTCACTTAAAAACACATCTGCTACAGAATAAACCTCTAATCAGCTAATCTAAGCTTTTATATCAACACTACAGTGAGCTGCCAATGCATTTATGACACTAAACATCAGCAGATGGGATAATTAACTTTATATCAGACAGCTTAGCCAAGTAGCTGCAGTGCTTTATTAAAACAATGTTCAAATATCAAGAACTACAAATTTTACTGCTGAGAGAATGAAAGTGTAGTAAATACTTAATGTCTAGTAACATTGCTAGCGCCAACTATCACCAACAGGTAGCAAAGAGTAAAAGGATCAGCTCACTAATATATTTTAAAGTATTTCTGGTTTATTGACTGGTACAGATAGTTTACAGGGGTGAAACATCCTTAAATTTAATATGGTCTTTTTAGAGGTCCCGACCCTAGTCTTATAGGTCTGTGTAGTTTAGATATTTGGTTCCATTTAGTTCCGGTAGGTTATGTGACAACACCAGTAGTTGGGAGGATTGGTTTATTGTAATTCACAACTATGGAAGGTGCCTTTATACTAGGAAAGGAGGCTGCAATGTTGTAAGCCATGCGACCAGTTGGAGGAGCTATAGAGTCTAATTTGTTAAACTCTCCGGCACAGAGGTCAAGTAGAAAACGACCATTTGCAGGTAAACAAGGCAGCCTGCCGTGAAACTCACTTTCCATCTAAAACACTAAACTGGCCAGTCACATTCAAATCACTTAAACCCCTCAATATAATGAGCCAGCAAATTTGGCCCATGCTAGATCACTAAACTTGTTTTGTGAATGCATGACACCTTCTGGAAGAAAAACCAAAACCTTTTAATCAGAATCCTTGATAAAATCTTTATTGTGTCAGAATACTTTGATTACACCAGTGAGCTCCATAACCCTGAAAGAAAGTAAGACCGTAAGGTTTAATGTCCCAATCTGCAATGAATTCACCAGCTTGGTAAAGAGTTTGTTCTTCATACTGACTCCGCTGCCTGGAGAAGGACCCGATAACGCAGGACTCGTCATACGGGGGGCGGGATCATGAAATCTTGTGGCCCCAGTCTCATGTGGCGCCAGTCCCTTCGTCCCCCTTCATGGATGCTGGCGTGACCATACATGGCTGGAGGATACCAGCCGGTCTTCATGTAGCCATAAGGGTTCCAGGCTCTCACCCTGTAAGGTTGGGGCAGGCTGGCAGAGCCTTGTCTGGTAAGTGGTTGCCGAATGACTTTTAGAGGAACGGAGCCTCTTTTCTTAGCCACCACCTGGGAGACACCAGACTCTGAAAATCGCTCAATCTGGGATAGCACTCCTGCCCGGTACCCTGGTCCAGGTGGACTCACAGTCCCAGGTCTACTAGAGCCAATACCATGAGTTCCTACAGAGGGGCTACTGGATTGTGCCACAGCCCAGTTGATGCCTAATCAGAGGAATAAAGAGAAAGTGATCAGCAGTGTCCAACAAGAGTAATTTAAGAACATACATTTTCCCCAGGTAGTAAATGGTTATAGATTACCAGTCTTAACAGGGAGACAGCATATCTCCACAATCAGCAAGGCAAAGACTGCAGCCCTGTGAACATTTCAAAAAGACAACACATCAACACACAATCACTTCACAGTAAACCACTAAGCTCCTCAACCAACTACTCACCCTGAGAGGAACTTAGCCATGGTAAAGGCTGACACTACAGAAAACAAATGTGACGGGTTTTAAATGCTTCCAGAGACCTGCTCTGACCAATCAGAGCCTAACGAGGTAATGATGGACAGCTGCTGGGGAATGACTCTCGGGTAAGGTGGATCAACTAATTAACAGGTTTGTTAAGATGAGCTTGAACCAATCACGTGTAGCCAACTAAGAATTCATAAGAGTTGATAACTTCCATCAGTAAAAAAGACAGAAAACATTACCATAACTACAGAGAGAGAGCACACCAGGGAGTTCATAAGACATCGAGTTTGCAGTCATAAGCCATTTTTGTGTCATTTAATACTTTCATACATGTTAAAAGCTGCTTCATGAAACAATGAGTATTGCACTGCTAGTTTTAGGAGTTGTCTCTTGAGATGTTCCTTCACTGTAGCTATGGGCCAAACCGGTTCTTCTATGACTTTCACAGACTTGAAATAAGTTTATAGTACAGTGCTGGTATGACCTTTTGGTGGAAAAACACCTGACAACTCTGGACCACATCTGTTTCCATTTATAGTTTATGTAAATTCCCCACACATCCACAGCGATGGAGGTATAGTGGCCTCATAAGCAGTCAGTTAGATTCCTGGCCAGTGCAGAGATCCACTTATGATTCTGAAATGTTTCATGGCTTTGTGATTAAATGCAACACTAAGCACTACTTAACTGATTGCCTAGCTTGGCTGTTCAGTTAGTATTAGTGCTCTTTTGGGCAATTGTTTAGAAAAAGTCCACAGGTTAATTAAGGTAGTGAGTCTGGTTAAAGGTGATTGGCTAGAAAACCATTGGGGTCTCCCCATATAGGTTTGAGTCCTGCCAATGTCAGACAGTTACAAACAGAAATGCAGTGTTAACACCCGAAGATCATTGCTGGAATGCTGAAGTGCAACCATCTATAGACGATTGTAATTCAAATTAAGTGCTATTAGAGTAGGGAATGGAGGTAGTCTTGAGGTTTGATCAGCGAGCCTTTTGATAAAGGCATAGTCCCTCCACCCACGACAGGATGTCTAGGTACAACATGACCGTTCAGTGAAGTGCTCACAACCTTAATGGAACAATTGTCACAAGTCTGTATTTGATAAGATCTTTATTGTCAGAAAGCTTTGATTATGCCGATGAGATCCACAACCCTGAAACACAGGAAGCAGCATTAGTAAGATACATTAGTACAATGAATCCAGCTTGTTAAAGGCCATGTTCTTCATACTGACTCGCTGCTTGAAGGACCAGATACCACATCACTTATAACGGGGGTGGGATCAGGAAACCTCTTGTCCCCAGTCTGTAGATTCTCATGTGGCGACGGTCTTGCGAACCCCCTCGTTGTTCATGGACGCTGGAGCTGCCGTATATGCCTGGAGGATACTGGCTGGTCCTCATCATGTAGCTAAAAGGGACCAAGATCGCCCTCCTGTAAGATTCTCGCCGAGGTAAGTCGACAGTGCCTTTTCCAGTAAACTGTTTCTTATAGACAGTTGGACGAGGGGGGGCTGGTTTTTTAGCCTCCATCTGGTAGACGCCGGTCTCTGAGATTCGCTCAAACTGGGATAGCGCTCCTGCCTGGTACTTTGGTCCAGATGGACTCACATTCCCAGGACTACTGGATCCAATGCCAGGAGTTCTCATAGAGGAGCTACTGGGTGGTGCCACAGCCCATTTGATGCCTGAGAAGAGAGGGTGATTAGCAGTTTCCAGACATCCATTAAGAACTTTTAGAGCTCAGAGTACAAAACATTCCCTTCTGAACCAGGTTGAAAAGCAGCTTCTAGAGACAAACACAATAAAGTAGAGACAACTCCATTGAGGTCCTTGGTCTTACACAAGATGAGAGGTTGACTCCCTAGAACTTGGATTAAAGCTTGAGTTCAAAAGCTATTTAAACAGTAAAATGAAGAACATTTGCCAGGTAGTGAGTGGTAATAGATCACCTGTTTTATCAGGGAGACAGTAGATCTCCACAATCAGCAAGGCAAAGACAGCAGCCCTGTGAACAAAAAGACACCACATCAATAATCATTTTACAACAAACTTCAACAGCCAAGAACCTCAAACCACTACTAACCCTGAGAGAAACTCGGCAGTCACCATGTTGAAGGCCAAGACTAAAGAACACAGCACATGTGAAGGGTTTTAAATGTTTCCAGAGACCAGCTCCAACCAATCAGAGCCTAACGAGGTAATGATGGACAGCTGCTGGTGAATGAGTCTCAGGTAAGGTGGATCAGCTAATTAACAGGCTCATAAAAAAAAGATGGATACTCAGCAGTTTACATCATTCTAAGAATGAACTATTGCTCCCTATTACTTTCACCAAAACGTCAAAAACTGGCTTCATAAAGTCCCCTGACGTTTTAATGGGGGAAACAGGTATGTTTCTTTTTGGCCACAGGTCAAAATGGTCTGACGTTGTCTCTACAATACCTTGGCGACATGTCCCACATTTTTGAATGGACTTGTTTCCCAATCCTCTCCAGGGTGTGGACACAGCTTAAAACAATCAGATATTCGTTGTTGGCAGGATTCGAACCTGCGCGGGGAGACCCCAATGGATTTCTAGTCCATCGCCTTAACCACTCCGCCTACTACTTCACTTTTCAATTATGCATGCAGAAATGCATGTAAATCGATGAAAGAAGTGTAAAAAGAATTTCCCCATTGGGGGAAGTTTTATTGTCATGTTTGTGAAGGTCATAGAACAAGTTTGCCCCATAAATGCACAGAGAGAGACAAGTAGCAGCGCCATGATCTTTATTTTATGAAGCAGCCTATATAGTTGTCTATATGGTTTTAGTGACTATTGGAGTTACAGAGCTTCACTCACAGACTTCTCTGAAAGCTGCCAATGATCCTACTGAGCATATAAAGCAGCTCCTCATGGAATTACAGAACCAGAACTCTGCGATGGCCGGGAATTGAACCCGGGTCAACTGCTTGGAAGCAGCTATGCTCACCACTATACCACCATCGCTGTGGCCCATGCATGTTATATCATTATAAGAATGAGCTATAAATGTTCAACTGTTCAATTAATGTTCAAAAAAAACCCAACAAACTATAAGACAGGGTTGGCACCACATTGGTTTGTTCTATATAGAAGGTTTTAACTAGTTCTTATTTTTTGACTCCATGATATCTTGGCGACACATCCCACATTTTTGAATTGATTCCCAACCCTCTCCAGGGTGTGGATATCCCTATTGCTTATAGATTTGTTATCTCTATTAATGTGACATGGATCAGTTTCTTTAGTAATGACCTTTCTGTGTTGTTCATGTATGATTGTTTT